>LGRX02005702.1:0-93028 GCA_001247695.2 Cymbomonas tetramitiformis
TCGGAAGTGACTCTTTGTTTTTTGGTCATCGGAGGCTCTCGGAAGTGACGCTTTGTTTTTTGGTCATCGGAGGCTCTCGGAAGTGTCTCGAGGCGGCTCCCTGTCTTCTGGGACACACCAAAGCAAGATCCCCAGCAGACAGCATTGAATTTTGAGAAGAGGGAGCTTTGCTACGACTCGGCACCGCTCAGCCGCCCAGATGTTGCTCTTTGGTGCAGGATGGGGACGAGGCGGATCAGCAGGGGGCGCGTGGCAGCGGAGGCGGTAGCGAGGGGGGGCTAAGAAGCCGGGAGAGCAGCGAGCTGGGGATGGAGGGCTCACTGCAAACGATGCAGCTTCGAGCGGAGATCAACGGCCTACGCATGGAGGTCCACGCCATGAAAACGCAGCAGTGCGCGCGCGCTCTCCCCCGCAACCGCCTCACTGATACCTCACTCCGCAACGCCATGCCTCACACCGTCATCATGTGCCAGTGCCACCTCACTCCGCAACGCCATGCCTCACACCGTCATCATGTGCCAGTGCCACCTCACTCCGCAGCGCCATGCCTCACACCGTCATCATGTGCCAGTGCCACCTCACTCGGCAACGCCATGCCTCACACCGTCATCATGTGCCAGTGCCTCACTCACGGCAACGCCCATATACACAAGTCATCATGTGCCAGTGCCACCTCACTCGGCAACGCCATGCCTCACCCGTCATCATGTGCCAGTGCCACCTCACTCGGCAACGCCATGCCTCACACCGTCATCATGTGCCAGTGCCACCTCACTCAGGAACGCCATGCCTCACACTGTCATCATTGCTGTGCTCGCCCCAACCCACCAATGCCACCCACATTGACGTGCTCGCCACGCACACCCTGCCCCTCAAAGGGGGACCTGTCTCTGAGGGGGCACCCATTCCTGAGGGGTGACCCATTTCGGGGTGGGAGGGGGACATTCCTGAGAAGGCACCCATTCCTGATAGGAGGAGAGTCCCTGAGGGGGGACCCATTCCTGAGGGGTGCGGTGTTTCTGAGGGACGACCCATTCCTGAGGGAGGAGTCATAGATTATGCCGCGAAGCCATGGGGAGTGTTCTGGTGGACCTGTGCAAGTCCCTCCTGAACCGCCACCCAAATCTACAAGCGGCATGCTGCAAGCTGTGGGCCACGTTGGCCGCGTGTGCGAGCTCCTGCGGCTGCATACCTCACTGAGTGGAGGCCATCGCCGCGCCCTTGCGCCCACCATGCTGATGTGCCGAGGATTGGGACAGAGCGGCCAATGAGGCAAAGGTGGAGGAGGCGAGGCGCAACGAGGCGGCGGTGACTCAGAACTACGAGGAGACTTGTGCAAACCTCACGCGGGTGCCGCCCCCCACCCAGACTTCCACGGCGCATCCAGGCATCCAATCCGCGCTACCCCTCCCACTGAGCTGCAGCTGGAACCCCTCGAATTGATGTGCAGCTGCGCCCTCCCATCGATGTGCAGCTGCGCCCATCCCATCGATGTGCAGCTGCTCTCCCATTGATGTGCAGCTGCGCCTCCCATCGATGTGCAGCTGCGCACCTCCCATCGATGTGCAGCTGCCCCCTCCCATCGATGTGCAGCTGCGCCTCCCATCGATGTGCAGCGGCGCCCCCTCCCATTGATGTGCAGCTGCGCCCCTCCCATTGATGTGCAGCTGCGCCTCCATCGATGTGCAGCTGCGCCCTCCCATCGATGTGCAGCTGCGCCCCTCCCATCGATGTGCAGCTGCCTCCATCGATGTGCCCGCCTCCCATTGATGTGCAGCTGCCTCCCATGATGTGCAGCTGCCCCTCCATCGATGTGCAGCTCGCTTTCCCATCGATGTGCAGCTGCACCTCCCATCGATGCGCAGCTGCGCCCTCCCATCGATGTGCAGCTGCGCCCCCCTCCGTCGATGTGCAGCTGCGCCTCCCATCGATGTGCAGCTGCGCCTCCCATCGATGTGCAGCTGCGCCCTCCCCCATCGATGTGCAGCTGCGCCCCCCTCCGTTGCAATGCGTGTCGCCTGGCATATCCGCCAGAGTCCCCAGCTAGCTGGAAGCACCGCCAGGTGGGTGCGCAAAGCGCCGTGCCGCTGCTGGAAGCAGGGGAAGAGTGGAAGCGCCAACCTCGTTCTGACGTTGCCCTCTCCAATGAACGTGGGAAACATTACTCGCCTTTTCAGCGAAGCTGCGTCCATCACGACAGCATCTAGGAGGGCATGCATAACCGGTCATTATCACAGAAACAGATGACATCTCCAAGCCTACTTCCTTCTTGTTGCACCGACGTGCTTGCAGGAACTGGCTAAACAGAGCATAGTACGCCAAGGCGATTGTGCACCTTGGTGCGAAGTGTTGTAAGGAGCGGGGCTGCTCACATCTACAAGCTACCGCCGCCATGTGGGCTCACGCGGAAATTGGTTTTCGTGGGCGGGCGACGAAGTCGGCGCTTACTCAACACGGGTGATTTTGCAATTCTCCGTACAGAACTACATGTTCTACTGCGACTTAGGGCTGTTGACGATACCCGGTATTTTTTTAAACTCTGCAGCACATTCATGCCTACCACGAGCTAGGGAGAGGCTTGTCTCGCAGTAGATGATGCAGTTGTGTATGGGGCACAGTGCAACGGGCGCTGCCCTACTGCTCCCCACCGGATGCTTTACTTCCAAGAGATGCGCACTGTGGAGCAACCGTACTATGCTCTGTTTAGCCAGTTCCTGCAAGCACGTCGGTGCAACAAGAAGGAAGTAGGCTTGGAGATGTCATCTGTTTATGTGATAATGACCGGTCGGCTGTGTGCGTTCAAGCAAGAAGTTGGGCTGACCAAGAGACTTGCTTGGGGAAGCAGGCCTTCCTGAAGCAGATTGGACCAATCAAAATGCGCAAGGAAACAAATTTCACTTGGCCACAGATGACCCATCCATGATCAGAGGCGCCTGTCGCACGAGCCCGCACGATGCCTCCATCAGGGGGCTTGTGCGGAGGCTTGGGGGTGGCATGGCGTGCACAGGCACACAAGGAACTTGAACGTGTCAAGGAACGCCAAGAGGGCGGGCTCCGGACTCAGGTGATCGTACATTACTCTTCACCCCTGCCCTAACAGGTAAGCACGCGCTTCCACGTGTTTGCCGGCTCGCTGTGGTGGGGTGGGCTGGAGATTGAGGCGAGCAGCACGAATTGAGATGCTGCGCGGTGTACCAGGGAGTGGTATCTGGGCGTGCAAGAGGCGTGTTGTTGTCTTCGGCGGGCGCGTCATCCGTAAGAGCAGATGTCCTGAAGGGCGCGTCATCCGTAAGAGCAGATGTCCTGGAGGGCTGGAGAACATCTGTTTTTTGTTCTGCTCCGTCCAGTTCGATGTGGCCACCACGCTCGCCTTCCGCCTCGCTCGGGAGGGCTTGGCGCTGCCAGCTGACTTGAATTAGTTGCTCCGGCAGTTCCTGTGCACAGGGGCTGGATGGGTGCACGCGGGTTGTTGGGTGGGTATCCTGAATAAATCCTGCAGAAGTGATTGTTCGCATGCTTGATGGGGGGATTGGAGGGGTGCGGGGCCTGCAGGGGGAAATGATGCGCTCGAACACTGCGCAGCTGGACATGGAGCGGGACAAGGTGAAGGAGCTGCAGGGCAAGGTGAGCGAGCAGGGGGGAGGGGGATACAGAAGGGGTGCAGGCAGGGGCAGGAGGATACAGAACGAGGGTGCAGGCAGGGGCAGGAGGGGATACACGGCGGGTGCAGGCAGGAACAGGAGGGGATGCACAGCGAGGTGCAGGCAGGGGCAGGAGTGGGGAGGCACAGCGAGGGGTGCAGGCAGGGGCGCGAGGGATACAGGCAGGGGCGGGAGGGATAATAAAGGTCGAGGGGAGCAGTGCAGTTTGATGAGCCCGTGAAACCAAAAATCGTGAAGTGGACGCCCGGACCACATTGGGGTCACGTCAAAATTGCTGACTTCACCGGTTCGCACCAGTTGTGGGGGGGGCAGAGAGGGGCACTTTGGGATAGTGGTTCACCAGGTGTTGGTGTGGTATGGGAAGCAGGTGAAGGAGCTGAAAGCCGAAGCGGCGCGGGCGAGGGAGCGCGCAGCACAGCTGAAGAGCGAGAGGGAGGAGCAGCTAGAGGACCTCAAAGTGAGCCTTCTGGGCACAGCGAAGCTCGAGGCGGAGCAGCAGCGCCTCCGTGACACGCTCGTGAAGCGCGACGCGGAAATTGCTATGCTCAAGCGGCGGCCCATCGTGGGTGGTGACTCGGGCTCCTCCAACCTGACGGGCTCTCGTTCCAGGTGGCCTACTCTTCTGGCAGCTGTGCCGCGGTCAGCCATGGCGCCCGTGTTGTGAGTGCTTCCACTGACCCAAGCGCACCGGCTGAGCGGTGGTGGAATGGTTGTTTGTGTATCCCCTGATGACAGAGGTTCGGAGACTGCGCTGGCTACTGCGGAGGCCGCTGCAAACGAGCTTCGACAGGTGTGTGTGCTCATTCTGGCGGGCACTGCCTCTTGGAGAGCTCGGTGGATTCGTCTGCCTTTGCTGCAAGCAGAGGCAGAGGGTGGTGAAGTCCACGTTCTGTGTTTTCCCTTGATTTTTGCGGGGAGCACTTAGGTGCCCGCATGTTTTTTGTTTTTACCATGGTGTGTCCATGCCGTGTGGTGTGACTGCATTCATGGCATAACCATGGATCAGCGGGTCCCATCCATCGACCGTGAGCCACTGGGGGGCATGCCAGCAGGGTCCGCTTACTCCGTTACCCTGGGACCAACAAATGTTGGGCGATGATCGGTCACATCGTATCATCTTTCCATGCTGCTTTGCATCTGGGTTGGGAATATGTATGAGTTGGTGGTATCTTGTTACGGCCCCGCCCTGCTCCTGATTTACTTCTCACATCCACTGGGATGATGGTGGGCTGGCTTTTGTCGGCTGATCTCACGCCATTCAGTGTGTGTTCATCCTTGGACCGACTCCTTTTTGGCACACCGTAGCCGCAGAAGACTGGCTGCGCGATGTACCCTCACCAGGGATCAAAGGATTCAGCACGCAGTTCGGGACACTTATCTGGATTCTCCAGAGCTCACTAGTGAAGACTGGGACCCCCTAAGCCTTACTGCAGGATGTGTCAATTATCAAGCAAGACTGTTCGAAGCAGGTCACGTGAAGTGTGATAATAGTTAATAGAAAGTGCTACATTGGCTCTTCGGCCTAATATCGAGTACAGGGGCAGGCAGGCCTATGCGGGCAGTGAGGGCAGGGGCTGGCAGGCCTATGCGGGCAGTGAGGGCAGGGGCTGGCAGGCCTATGTGGGCAGTGAGGGCAGGGGCAGGCAGGCCTATGTGGGCAGTGAGGGCAGGGGCTGGCAGGCCTATGTGGGCAGTGAGGGCAGGGGCAGGCAGACCTATGTGGGCAGTGAGGGCAGGGGCTGGCAGGCCTACGTGGGCAGTGCGCGCCAAGAAACCAGACAGCTTGGCATTAGGCGTTACAAAGGACACTATTAATACGCACACATTATAAAATAGCACATGTGCACAAACCGTGTTGAAATGGGCGTCGCCACCGAATTGCATATGGGCAGACCTCCTAAACATGCGCTGAATCGTAATGCCACAGCAGCATCTCGTGACATTGATCCGTTTCCGATATGTCCTGCTTCGACATGTAGTCAAGGATTTTTACGATCTATGTCTTGCTTCAAATCCGGATAGTTGCTTAGTTTAACGGCCGGGATGTCCCACTTAAGAACGTGAAGAGCCAAGGCTAACAACTTATACGCTTGCAGATCAGCTTTGATGAGGTGGTAATGCTCGGGCCCGTGATATATAGCCATAGAGTCTCGGCTGCACTGTGTACCCACACCGGGGATCAAAAGATTCAGCACACAATTCGGGACACTTATCCGGATTCTCCGGAGCTCGCCAGTGGAGAACGGGACCCCCCAAGCCTCACTGAGCCACGTGAGTGTCTCTGTGAGAGATCCTCTTTTACATGAAGGCACCCAGCACTCTGAAAGCAACAGCCGCGACGGTCGCTTAGTCTCATCTGGAGGTTGATGGTGGCTTTGGCACAGGAGCTGACGACGGCGCACTCACAGGTTGCAGCATTAAACAAGAAGCTGCAGAAGGTGCACGTTGATCACCCTCCGTCCGCTGCTTCTGCAGCGCCCGATCAGATGTGAAGCTCCACCGCCTCTCTGCATGATGGTCGGCCTGACACCAGGCCACGCGCACTCGGAGTGACTGAGGCTCGGTCCTGGCGGCGTGCATCATGTGTGCTGAGGGCATACTCAAAGCCAGCCGGGGTGGATGTGCGCAGGAGAAGAGCTCGAAGGAGAAGAAGGTGGAGCGCTTGCAGCGGGAAGCGCACGAGGAGTCTGAGCGCGCCCAATCCGCAATCCTGGTAGATCCCCCCCTCCCCTCTCCTCCGCCACGTGCGTTTCCGATGGTGCCCTTGTATGAAATTCTCTGCGCGCCCCAATTTGACTCAGTGCTGCTGCAGCAGCCCAGCAGCATCTCGCCCCTCAAGCTCAGCACTTGTCGGCACAGGTTCACTATCTCAATTGTGTGGGAGAGATGAAGAAGGGCGGCTGTCCCTTGGAGGGGGTGCAGGAGGCGGAGCACGCCGCTCGTGCAGAGCTCATAGAGGTGCAGGAGCAAGCACAGGCAGCTGAGGTTTGTTGCAACCTCCCACACAGCACGCACTGATTTTCCCCGCTGCAGAGGACCCACGCCCTTTCTCCATGGCGTGCCTCTGCGCACCTCCCCCTGCATCCACTCCCCGCCTCCACAGGCAGTCCGCCCGCCATTTTCCAGGGTCCCCAGCTCGGCGAGGACCGCCCTCGGCGCCTTCGGCATCGTTCAAAAATGTCAGAATCAGAATGCGAGAATCAAACATTCACGGTTGCCCAGAGCACTGCCCAAGTGCCCACTTCTCGAGACGAAATGATGGTGAAACCATGAGGCACCCACTTCCCGAATCTTCGCGCTGATGATTGTAAGGATCCAAAACTAGGACCACGCGCCATGCGAATGATCTTACCGAAGACGAATGTGACCGTGAGAGCTTGCAGGGATATCATTTGTAGGCATTGTACGAAGCATGGGGTGAGGGGGCGTGATGCTGGCGCAGAGGGATACGATGTAGCCAGTGCCTAGGGGGGGACATAAATCTGGGAAATGGTAGGATGCCGTGTGCGCGGGGAGGCTGGCGGAGCAGGAATCGATGGTGGAGGAATTGCAGCGCGCCGAGTTCGAGAACGCGCGGCTTCAAGCAGAGCTGGTGGCACAAAGCAAGGTTCCTCCCGCACACATTCCCACATCACTAACAGCAAGGTAACGAATGCAGCTGTATCTCACTTCCAGCTCTGCATCCGGAGAGCTTGAACTAGATGTGCGGAGAGCGCGCATTGAATCAAGACCAATGCCCACTCAGGCTTTCCCCGACAATGAGGGGCTTTTTACACTGGTCTGCGTAGCAATATGCGTTTGAATTCGGAGTCCATGACAGCCTTGGCGGCGGCGGCAGGATATTGCGAGATGCCAGAGGTGGTCTTGACACTCAGCGTTAGCAGCACTGAAACAATCACCGTGCTTGCTTTGGAAGGAGCAGCCGTGCGGATTGTGTGTAAGTAGTGATGCATTCAGCTGCGGTCGTTCGCTCCACGAGTGATGGAGGGAAATCTTGGTTGCCCAAAAGTGCGATTAGTTCCATCTTGCTGTGGAAGCTATCCCATGAGTGAAATGGTGTTGGATGTGGGAAAATGCACCTCTCGTATATTACTCGTGGATTCCAGCCCCTGTGGGGGATGAGGCTGGATGCGCCTTGTGGGCTTTGGGCTACAGCGGTGTGCCGAGGAGAAGGTAGAGGAGCACGCAGATTTGCATGAGCAGCTGGAGGCAGCGCAGACAGAGATGAAAGCAGCTAGGATGGACCTCAGATATCTGCGCTCCAAAGCAACGGGCCAAACCAGAAGAAAGCCCCAGTTGATCCTCACGCGTGTCTTATCCCTCACGCTTGACCCCACACATCCCTCAACTCGATGATAAGGTTGTGCCCGTCGCCAGCAACGCTTGCAAAATCCTCCCGAGAGATGTTGATTATGAGTAGAACAGATTAAGCAAAGAAAAAAATGTTCGCATTTTTGGAGCACTTTAATTCTACGAGTCGTTCGTGCGCTAATTATTGATATTGATAATTCCAGATATGCCAAGAATGTGTCTATAAGTCGGCTATGTTCCGTAGAAGCCAAAAATGACTCTTTTGGGGCGTGGGGTATTGAGCCCAAAAACATGTTGGAATATTCAGCATGCATGGAAATCATGCACGCGAGTGCGGAATATGGTATGCTGAGTTACGAGCGACGGATATTTTCATAGTTCGCGCACACGCTGCCCATTGTAGGGATACAGTCATCAAGTGGCATCAGAGAGCGAGACCATACTCACGATATGAATCGGACAAAAAATACTCGGATCTCCCTGCACATCTTGCTGTAAGCTATCGGATGTCGTCAGAGCATCGCTCAACCAGTTCATAAGCATTGACGAACCGTAAGGATAATCAAATCATCAAACAAGTATACGTGTGCTGGGATGGCTTTGTTCACCAGCGATATATGGACTTCTTCGAATTGCGGTACTAGCAGTCCAGGCAATTTGTAGGTGTCGTTTACTAGAACTTAATCCTGCAATGTTTTTCGAATTGCAAAGAACATGCTAAGTTGTGTTTTTCCAACGTATATATTGTATATGGGTTACCGATTATAAGTGATGTTCAGCCCAGGTCCGCCCAGGTAATAAATATAAATGAAATTCCGGGCGTAAATGACCACTAATCGGGAAGTTTAGTTGAAATACGTTGTAATAATGTTCCCCCCATAGCAGTTTAGTATACTTAATGCAATATTGTAGTTGCGTTCATATGTAGAATTGAGTTTTCGTCGTCATTTGTAATATATACTTCCCTTTTATGAATGGAATAAGATGTTGTCGTCGCGCGAGAAAAGACCGCTGACTCACCTGTCTGCAACATTTTTATACCTTGGGCGACCTGCGCTGTTAAATCACAAAGGGTTTTGATCTCGATATTGCAATTTTGGGCCAACTCCCTCAGAGGGGACCAATTCGTTCTAATTTATATTGCATAGCTTCTTGAGGGTGAAATAACTGTTCGGCATAGCTTTCATTTTCAGTGAAGCCGGTAAGCCGCGAATGTGACGTCTAGAGTTGCCAGTCATACGACAAATGATACGGCGGCTTCTTTGATTCCGAATGGAGGAAATAAATACAGCTGGAGTATAAAAATAAAGCGCAGTGTATTTCGATGCAATATATTTTAAGAGGTTTTATAACTACATCCAGCGTCCAAGCGAGTTGTTACCCATCGCCGTCTCTATTCTTTCCCCGATCCCAGTGAGGTAGCGTGCCCACAGTTGAGCAGTAGCGTCATTCATGATGTGTTACCACGAGTGTCGACGCGCGCAATAACCTCGATAATAGATGTTACGTGTTGCGCCAACGACTCGCGCAGAGAAAATACTGTGAGCTTTGTATGAAAATATCTCATCGAACCGTAATGTACGCACGGATGTGATGCACCTCGTTGTAATGATGTGATAACGCCCATGTTTGCTTACATTGGGACTAGTGCATATGCTCAGTACATCGATGTTCCGTGATGTTCCGTCAAGCATGAGGTCAGGTCGATATCGTTCGCGCATCTCGACATAGCTGCCATACCTACCGTCTATAAACTCGCTGGGTTTTTCAATCATGATGGATCCGTGAGGTATTCGTACCGCATCCGTGAGGTATTCGTACAAAAGTGGGATTTTGCCGCGAGACTTGTCAGACCTCGTTTGGTTTACGCTTGTTGCAAATCGGAGGATGCGCATTCCTTAATATGCTCACACCATATTGCGAGTGACGTATGCTCGTTGCAGTTGATGTTTATTGTTTAGTAAATGTAAATTGACTATACACCGCGCACAGCTTATTCACGGTCTTCATTCACACCGTGTTCGTAGCTTTATCGTGACATCTGTGTATTTACAATGGGCGGCGAATTTGGCCCGACGCAAGATTACGCCCCTCTTGAACTGGTCAACCCGATTGTGTCAATTGACGAGTGGGCCGCTGCATGGCCAGATAATGTTCTCTACATATATGTGAATTCTCGTGGTGAAGAAAGCGACACGCGAAACCGCGGCGAATTCTCCACTCAAACACGGCGGATCGCGCATTATTTGACAAATGTGTTGAAGCTCGAAAAGGGTCAACGGGCACTTCTTGTTTTCCCTCCTGGACTTGAATTTATTGCTACATTTTTAGGTAAGTCTCGTGGGCGATGCTTACAATCGGACACAAACATGAATAAATTGGGCTGTCATCAAACAGTCACGACAGCGCACGAACGCGTATATGCAGAACGGTAGTGATGCGTGGAGGTGAATGCGATGTAAGTATCAATGCATGCAGTGCGGCATTCATGGCTAACTGCGACGTAAATTCTGGCACTGGTCGAATCAACTCGATGGGTATACTATAGATGTCGTAGAATAACTTTGTGCAATTGAAAGCGAGACATGGTGTGCGCACACACATGGTTTCGGCATCTATATGGCAAGCACGTGTTTTATTTGCATACGACGTGTATGCATGCATGAACCTGCTGCATTCGGACTTCCGGGTGTGGTTGCATGTGTATGCGTGAACATGTGTATGGCCAATGAATGCCGCCATAATAGTTTACGCTGATGCACTGGATTTGTTTATCAATACACATATTGTACGGCGATCACTAATTCCATAATACCGCCTAGCTGGATGTGTATCTCGCTGTCTGCTGGCAGAATATGAGACGTGCTCGTTGCTTGCGCGATCCTTATATATGATACCATGCGGTTGCCGGCTGCTTTGGGATTTTCAGGCTGCTTGCGAGCTGGAATTATTCCCGTGCCGGTAGGTCGCGCTCACGCTTCGGCCATATTTACTGACACAACCTTATGCACGCTCATCTCTGAACTTTTAAAAGAACTGAATATTTCTATGCGCGCAGCTATAATGCTGGTATATATATATATATATACAGGTGCTCAATACGGTTTCTGTATGTCAAAAGTGAGAGTCGAACAAAGTGACTGGCAGGGGCGCTAATACCACTGCTCATTTCTGCGTCGATTTGTCATCGAACTGCTTGCACGCAGGCATTTCCCCCAAATCCTGCAAAATTCGATGCACAATTCAGCCGATTAGTAGCAATTGGCGACGACGCAGGCGCTGATGTCGCCCTCACAGATTCATCATACATGTAAGTAACGACCTTGAAGTAGTATCATGCACGACCATCATCGATTATTATTGCCTCATATATATAGGAAATCGACCCGACCCGGAAAGATATATAACACATGCCGGAACTAAAATGTGCCCTGCTGACGCACGTGTACTTACACACTTACATACGCCATGCATACAACATGTTTGCGTACTCACTTACTATTTTCTGGTGCATATGCCTACAGAATGTATTTTTATATACATGTATGTATACAGAATATATGCATACATTATCTCTTACTTATCCCTGCCGCGCCGTGCACGGGGTTGCGACGCACAATATATTCATGCATGCATGCATACATTATCAACCGCTGCATTGCCACAACACACATACAGTCAAAGGTAACATATAAGCATTCAATAGTACAATCGATTAGCATATCGTTTGAGATGCACGGCAGTGATGCAGCAAACTAAAATCAACTTATACATACCAGAGAATAGTAAGCTATCACCTACGTGTATATGTGCATGCATACAAAGTCAAACACAATCAATGTGTACCGAATAATGAATCTATTGGATAATAGTAAGATACGCGTCACCTACATTATACATGCATGCATGCATGCAAGTCGTACCGTATTTTCATTGATGTATTCTTGTATGCATGAATGCATGAATGCATGAATGCATGATGCATGAATGTGTACAGCAAAGCGCAGCGCAGGGCAGCACAGTACAGTACAAAACAGGGGGCTTTTATGCTCATTAAAAAAATATCAGTGCTTTGGATTTCTTGCATCGTGTTGATCCAGTTCCTGAGGAGCATACTCAGGTCACTTCTGAGCCCCTACCGTGTAAGTGTCTAATTAACGAATACACACACTAAGCACACTAAGCACACTAAACACGCGTACACAGCACAGCACCGCGCAGCGCAGCACGCTTGCACACATGCATTCATACATCTTCATATAAGTTTATGTACGGATTATCCTCAATTACAAACATTATTGTTTCAGAGATTATTTGACTTGATATCTTGACTTCAGCGGATATGAATTTTTGGACAATATGAAATTTATTATTGGTCCATAAAAGTCGGGTTGCGATTCTGCAGCATCCAATCTGATGTTAATCCAAATGCACTACCACAATTCCGGAAACAGTATTCGTTTTATTTAGGCTGGCTAGCAGTGCATGATATCAATGCACTGATTGCCATACCTCGACTTATTAATAATCAGTCATCTCATAGTGATCGATGAGCAAACGGGCAATTGCATGCCTAATGCGACAGACTGAATGTAATAATAACGTGTGGAGGAGTGTGACAAGGTGCATGTGCTTATCGGCGCGTAAATTTATTGATGCTCAATGATGTGACAGACACACGACCCACTCTGATGTATTAACATAACAAAATGGCGAAATATGCTGGGGTTTGTGATGATACTGATGAAGATATACACTAACCATGCATCTATACTCTGAGTAGGGCGGCTCATGGTCGTTAGCAAATGGTCGACATAACGTTTCACAGTTTTTATGGAAGGGGTTTCCACGGTGCATGGCTGCATCACTTTAATCACAACAGGTGGATAGTTCGCATGGCCCAGATGAAGCACGCCATGCACAGGATTGCTCCTTTGTTTGCTCTGCAACGAAAGGAGATTTATGGCAGTCACACGTGTGAGACCTATGAGTGGCTGCGCATATCCAGATGGCATGTCATTGATTCTAATCGTCATTCGCTCGCTAGGGTCAAAGGTATGGTATATTGCTTTGATTGAAACATACATTGCTTATAAGTATAGTCCGCCATTCACATTTGTATATAACTATGGGCGTGATGCAGGAAATCCCAGCTCTTGCAAATATAGTAATCTGGTATAATCTTGGTATCCCGATGTGGTCAGCAATATGGCTGCGCCCTGCGGAGATGTATAATTATGATCTCAACATTGCGCTGCTGAACACGTGAACAGGCATGCTGATATATTCATGGGCATGTGAAAAAATGCGTTGTATGATTGTCTCACTGTGACAATCATGCATAGTAGGCCCATTGTGCTGATGTGCTGTCTGCTACATTTTCTGTCATCGTAGAATTTGGGAGAGCGGGAGAGCGGGAGGGTGTGTGACCGTGTGTACACACGCGCACGGTATATTTCATACATGGAGCCATGAGATGTGAATGGTTGCCCGTATAATGTGTCCGCAGGATCATTAGACCGGGTCATGTTATCGTGCTTATTCCGAGATGAACATGTTGATGTTACTTGTGCGCCGCGTAACTCCATATAGGATGCTGGTAGCACATTGAGGGTTCCTTGTCATTAATGGGCGCTGCCTCCCATTATAATGTGGCATTGCCGGGGTGCGCGGCACTCTGGGCGGGGTGCAATCACGTACATGCGTTGTACCTCGCGTCGTGTGATGATGACAAAATGTTGTTATCTCGTCGTCACCCGGTAACGCGGCACAATGTATTGATCTAATAATGGGTATTGCCATGCCATGTGGTGGCAAGTACGGAGCAGACATCGGAAATTATTCAACGGCCATTGACATGGAGGTCGTGACCGACGAGGTGGCCTTCCTTCAATACACCTCTGGCAGCACGTCAAAGCCGAAGGTCGAAATTCCCGAGCCTGAGACACTTGAGACTGCACCCAGCATACAAAGTATACATTCAGCGTCGGTGCCGCACTATCAATATTGCAATGCGTGAATGATGAAACTATAATTTCTCTTTTGCTCGAATCCTCATTTGCTAAAGGCAGGCACTGCAATGCATTTCATTAAAATGATTTTGTAAAGTGTTTAAAATGCATAAAGTGATTTTTGAATGCTTTCTAAATTCTAGTTTTGATGAGATGTCCAGACTGTCTGTGCACGTCACCAAAAGGAAAGAGTCCTCTGGGTCGGGAGCGGTGGGAAGAGCAAAAGGAACAGAGCTGAACAGGCGTGTCGCTTCGTGGCTACTTGTACATCCTGTTTGTGTCACGGAGCTACATGTGTCATTCGGCTCTACTGCAGCAGGAGTCACGGATTCTGAAAGTCTGAAACCACAAAAATTCTGTTGCACTCCAATTTGAACATTTCTCTTTTGCTCGAATCCTCATTTGCCATGAAACCAAAGATGAAACTGTGAGGCACACAAAAGAAATCTGATCTCTATCACTGTGACCATGTTAACCACTCGAAGTAGTAGTTCATGTCTGCGTCCCTCAAAGCTGTCGGGTCGATGTAGAGTTGCACTGCCGAAGAGAATTGTGACCAGCCTCCGAAGAAGCACACTTTCTCCATTGCAACGCCCACAGCTCGAGCACACATTGTGGCACCCTTCCGAGTGCTATGTGCAGAAAAATGACCTCCTTCCGGGGGTCTGCAATCCAGCTCGCTGAGAGCCAGACCAATCCAGTCATTGGCAACTGAAGCCTTGAAGTTCTTCGGGTCCTCGGGTAGCTGCCAGTAGGCGTCAGGGTAGGTTGAGTGTTCTCAGATCTGCTCCAAGCCGTGTCACTGTGAAACTCCCAGTGCTCAATCAGCTCCTTCAAAAGAGCCACCCCCTTCCAGGGATGCACAGGCGTCTCTTCACAAGGTGATGTCGCCGTCCTTTCTCCTTCAGCAGCACCACCGAGAACTCACTGTCGCCACAATGAACGTGCTGTCGTGACAACGAATGCTGAAGTACAAAGGAGCTCTGCTTCGGGTACGACAGCAGCTGAGGTGATCGTGGGCTCTAAAATCGAGGTGTTCTGGAAGGACGATGCCTGCTTCTACCCGGGTGTGGTGAAGGAGTTCAACGAGGACGGGAAGGCGCACGTGTTGTACGACGACGGCGACGAGGAGACACTGGACTTGTCCGAGGAGAACTTCAAAATCATTAACAGCGTGTCGGAGCTGACGGACGAGGCAGCGGACGCGGACGGCGAGAACATCGAGAACAGCGGAGGCGACTACGAAGAGTACAAGCGCGGTGGTGCTGTACAAAACTTCCTCACGCGCTCACTCTGTGAGCGGTGGAGGAGTGAGTTGGGATAATCCCGGCTCACGGAACTGGCAGTGACAATGCAGAGAAAAGCACTGCTGGACACGACGATGAGCACCTACGGACCGAAGGCGCGGCGCTTCATTTTATTTTGTGAGCAGCACCAACGGCCGTGGCTGCCAGCATCGGAGGCGACTGTGTTGCTGTACATCGCCTCTCTGTTGAAAGATGGGGGCATCAAGTCAGCTTCCTTGCAGCCGTACCTGTCAGTCATTAACAACTACCACGAGGACCTGCGATTCCCTGGACCAGCGAAGGGTCGTGTTGTGACCCGAGCTGTGAAAGGAATGGCGACCATCCAGGCGGAGCTGGCGGTGCAGGAGGATAACACCGAGACCCAGCGGACTTGGCTGCCAGCGGCGCACGTACGACGTGTTCACGAAGCAGCGCTGAAGTTGACTCCGAGATCTCCTGAGGAGCTGCGGCTGCTACGAGCCTTCGCCTACGTGGTTGTTGCCTTTGTGACCTTTGGCAGACCGGACACGGGGACCTCCTCCCCAGGCCATCATCGAAGAGTCTGTGTGCACCTTTGCTCTCGTCGGGGATCTCCAGATCTTGCGCCCGTTCCACCTGCTCATCACAGGCAGCCTGGACCACCATTCTAAGTCCCCCCGAGCTGCACGCGAGATCTTTACCTTTGCTCCCCAGCTGCGTTTCTCTGTCAGCACGAAGTAGAGCTCCCGTAGGTAGAGCCGCGCCGCTGGTACTGCCAAGTACACGGATTGGCAGAGTCCCGTGAAGGAAGCCAGTCTCCTGGCAGGAATCCACCTCCAATTTCTCGCTGCGTCGCACAGGATCTCCTTCGCCCTGGTGTGGATTTTGTGTACCCGTCGTTCTGTTACACGGAATTGTCCCAGCTTCAGGTCCACCTCCAAACCGAGGTGCTCCACCACCTGTGTAGGCTCCCATTGGCCTTTCTTCTCGTTCCGCCGTAGGCCTAGTCGATGAAGCACCAGTTGAACTTTTTCTCGACGCAGAAAGCCTTCTCTCTGAGAGTTGACCAGCACCAGAAAATCGTCCATGTACGGTAGTACTTGCATTCCGCTGTGACGGTTCGCGTTCTCGCCAGCACCACCTGCTCTGTGACGGACTGACCATTGCTGTTGTGCTGCGGAACCGTCCCACAGCCTCCTGATTTCTCTGCGATCTTCCGCTGCCTGTGGAGAACGTAGAGCTTCCACCATCACGCGTACGAACTTGCAGAACACCCTCGGAGCGTCGTTCCACCCGAACGGCACCGCTGAACATTGAAGCAGGTCCCCTTGCAGGTCGAACTGCATGAAGCGTTGAAAGTCCGGGTGGATCCCCAACGCATGAAAACCGTCCTGGAGGTCGAAGCTGAAGCACCAGTCGCCCGGCTTCGCCAGTCTCCGTAGTTTCTTCAGCGTCTCCATCTTCACGCGATTCTTCACACACCACTGGTTCAGCCATCGGAAGTCCACCACCAGTCTCCACTTGTTCGTACCCGGTTTCGGTACTAAAAAAGCGCGAAAAACATGAGATCTTCTCGTCGCTCTCGTCCAGGCACCGTTCTGTAGCAGCCTTTCCTTCTCCGCGTCCAGCCACACCTGCTGCTGCCGCGTAGCATCCCTCAGTGACACACCGTGGTCGAACGGAGGCGGAGGCCCGCGCTTCCACCTCAACTTCACCCCGTGAGTAATCCATTGCATCACCTCGGAACTGGCGCCCGCCGCGCGCCATGCTCCCCTCCGCTGTCTCACCTGCTGTTGCACGGTGAGTTTCCCCCGCCCAGCGCCCGGAGAGGGCTGTTGCGCTGGACGGGGTGGCGGCACGCACATCACACATCGGCCGCGGGCTTTCCGCCCCGGCCCTTGCCGCCTTTTTCGGTAGGCTTCTTACCGTCCTTCTCCTCGTACTTCTTACGCCGATCGTTCTCCTTCCAGCGCTGGTCTCGGTCCCGTGGATTCACTACCCGCGTTTCCGCACTCGCTGCATTTTTTGACGTAAGGCTCAGCATTGCCTTCCCGCGGTTCTTGTCGAAGTCGTTCAGTCACTGCTGCAACACCTCGTCCGCCACCACGCCTTCCGCTGCCTGGTAGACTCTGTCCTCCACGAACTGCAGTTTAGCACGTAGAGCGTCAGATCCTCCCCGCTGCGAAGATCCAGGCACCTGCTCTAGCTGCCCGCGCAGTTCCAGCATCGTCCACCTGTTGCACAGCAACGCGTACACACCGTGCACAGAGTTGGTCACTGCATGGAAACGTTTTAGCCACTCGCTGCCCGACAAATCGCAGCCCTCGTTCACGTCCAACGTCTCGTTGCATTCGTACACCACGTCGTGCAAATAAGACAGCGCCGGAGCCAGAACCAGGCACTCGTACTTCATTGAGGAGTTGGACTTCTTGGAGAGAGCGTCGTACGTCTTGATGTTGCCGTGCAGGTCGTACAACTGAGGCATTCTCGATGTCAGCGTAGCCGGCCGCGGCGGGAACGGGTTGACTGAGGCTGCTGGCACGTACGCCAGCTTCCTTCTTCTCTCCAGAAGTTGCTCGGCGGTCTTGGCTACGGTGTCCGGGTCCGAAGTCCCAGGCTTCGCTGCCACCTTCGCCTCCAACTCCACGTTGATTAGTGCTTGACGTTGAAGCTCATCACGCAGCAGGCGATGCTCCTCTGCCTGCTGCCTCTGCATTTCAAGCAGCTCCCCTTGCTGCTTTTGCATGACCAGAATTTGTTGCAACGGTTGCAAAGCAACGCGTACACGCCGTGGACCGAGTTGGTAACCTCGTGGAAGTGTCTCTGCCATTCTCTCAGCGTCAATCCGGAGTCTTCGTTCACGTCCAACGTCTGGTTGCACGCGTTCACCACGTCGTGCAAGTAAGACAGCGCTGGAGCCAGAACCATGCACTCGTACTTCATCGAAGAGTTGGACTTCTTGGAGAGCGCGTCGTACGTCTTGCTGCCGTGCAGGTCGTACAACTGCGGCATCCTCGTTGTCAGTGTCGCCGGCCGCGGTGGGAACGGGTTGACGGAGGCTGCTGGCACGTAGTCCAGCTTCCTTCTTCTCTCCAGAAGTTGCTCGGCGGTCTTGGCTGCGGATTCCGGGTCAGAAGTCCCAGGCTTCGCTGCCACCTTCGCCTCCAGCTCAACGTTGATTTGTGCTTGACGTTGAAGCTCAGCACGCAGCAGTCGATGATCCTCTGCCTGCTGCCTCTGCATCTCAAGCAGCTCCCCTTGCTGCTTTTGCATCGTCAGAATTTGTTGTAACAGCACGTCCTGAGTGGACGGTGCTGCCGGGGAAGGGGAAGCCTGCCCGATGTCTGGCTTCCCCGGGAGGGGAGGGAAATCCTCTGTAGACTTGCCCTTCGAAGAACCAGCCATTCTCTCTCCCTCAGAGGAGTAACAGTGAAGTCAATCCTACTGTCGTAGCCGCTGTGAAGCCGTCGTTTGAAGTTGTAACGCCGTCCCCGCGACTTCTGTGTCAGATCTCCTGTCGTCGTTCGATCGCCGTCGTACAACCAAGTGGTCTAGTCACTACCTACTCTACTGTTTTACCGGTGAAACAGGTGAAGAAAATTACAAAATCGGATTTGCAGTGTGCCTCACAGAGTACCGTAGGTACCCGTGAAGTTCCTGTTTGCAAGAGCAAAAGGAACAGAGCTGAACAGGCGTGTCGCTTCGTGGCTACTTGTACATCCTGTTTGTGTCACGGAGCTACATGTGTCATTCGGCTCTACTGCAGCAGGAGTCACGGATTCTGAAAGTCTGAAACCACAAAAATTCTGTTGCACTCCAATTTGAACACATCAGCTAGCACGTCCTGTGTGGACGGTGTTGCGGGGGAAGGGGAAGCCTGCCCGATGTCTGGCTTCCCCGGGAGGGGAGGGAAATCCTCTGGAGTCTTGCCCTTAGCATTTCCAGCCATTCTTCTCCCTCAATAGAGTCACAGTGTAGTCAATTGTACTGCCGTAGCCGATGTGAAGCCGTCGTTTGCAGTCGTAAACGCCGTCCCCGCGACTTCGCTGTTAGATCTCCCGTCGTCGTTCGATCGCCGTCGTACAACCTAGTGGTCTTGTCACTACCTACTCTACTGTTTATAGGTGAAACAGCTGAAGAAATTCTTACAAAATCAGATTTTGCAGTGTGCCTCACAGAGTACCGTAGGTACCCGTGAAGTTCCTGTTTGCAAGAGCAAAAGGAACAGAGCTGAACAGGCGTGTCGCTTCGTGGCTACTTGTACATCCTGTTTGTGTCACGGAGCTACATGTGTCATTCGGCTCTACTGCAGCAGGAGTCACGGATTCTGAAAGTCTGAAACCACAAAAATTCTGTTGCACTCCAATTTGAACATGATAAGCATGGCTTGTGTGCAAAAATGCAAAATCTGTTTCGCTTGTTTTTGCTGGAAGAGTTCTGCTTGTCACCTCCTCACTTTAGTCATGAGTTGCTCCTACGGGCGAGCCATGCAAGCTAATTCTGGAACCCTGCATACCTGCCTGCTGTTGCACGTGTCGGGTGGAGCAGATTTATATTCACGTTGAACACAATTCATGCAGAGGGCGCTACACTCCCCCAAATGTGCTGCTCAAATATCTGCATGTGACGTGATTATTGAGCCATCACTGTTATTGTGTGTGCATTTTTTTCTAACAACGGGACTCATAGAGCTATGATATCTGTGGTGGAACGATGTGCAGGGGGTGATGGTGACTCACTTGAGCATGCGGCACAACATGGCATTGATTGCGCGAGAGCTCGGTTTAAATCCGGTATCAGATTGTGAGGTAGATGTGCATTTTCCCTATGACGAGGCCCTGCTCCAACTTATAAACCACCTCCGGCCGAGCACGTCGAAATGGCACACATTGATTGAATGCAGAAAAGTTAATCACGTGAGTGGCAAGTATGTAGTAAATAATTGATCAGGTAGAGTCGTTCTTTCACCTGTGCCCAATGATGATTTCATACAAATATATTTACGGCGTGCGTTGCTTGCGTAAGCAGGTGTCCTGGCTGCCACAGTACCACGACATGGGACTCGTTGGCGGTTATTTGGCTATACTTGCCATTCGGCCACGCCTTGACCCACAGTATGACAACAACCCTGGCAAGGTGTCGAAGGTAACTGTGTGGAATAAGAAGCTGACTCTCTCCTTGATGTGGATACGGAGCTCATGCCTGTGAATCATATGTCGGATGCTCTTATTGTACATCACGTGGCTTAAAACAACAATGACAGATCCTGTTAACATGCGGATTATGTGATAATTGGTCTGACGTGTGATCCTCGTGACGGTATGTGACAGAAGTGTGATGTGACTTGCATATTGCATCGTGACTGATATTCATCTGATGAATCAGGCGTGCTTCATCACTCACTGCCCCTGATCCGCAGCTCACCCACTTTGCGCATGCTCGTCCTCACGCGCTCACAGTTGCTCTCGCAATTATGGCTGAGGGGGCGTTCTGGTTCATGTATGCCTGTCAGGTAGATGTTTTTTGTTGTTAGATACAGACTTTGTGTAGAGATTGAGAAGAAAACCACAACAATAGTGAGTGATGGTGCGCGTGCGTGCATGCATGTGATTATACCCAATGTTTATGAGTGTGTGGGCGCGCGTGACAGGGGTCATTTCGAGGAGGGCATGTGCGAAATTGCGCTGTACTCTTCAGTCCAATCGATTTCTTAAAAGACCCGCTCATGTGGCCGCGTGTGATGTCTTGGTACGCTGCACGCAAACCCTAAACCCTAAATAACAGTTAAATCATACAGTATATGTATGGGTGACTGCCCTGAAAGTGGCGCTGTAGGAAGTATGTATTTATTATCCATTTTTATGCATGTCATTTATTGTTACATCCTGGTATAACAAAAAATATTTACATCCTAGTATAACATCTCAGTCGGCTACCCCCCCCTCGCCTATTATTCGAGGGATTTTGTTTTCACAAATTAGGGTTTGCGGAATGACAACATTGATAATATTTGCTGGGGACCTCTCCCTAACGATCTAATGGAAATGGTACAACGTAATTTATAGTGAAGGATTTAGCTAGCTGTTGGAAAATTTATTAACATACAGTTGATACCTGCAAGTAAGATCCCCACGGCCAAATGACATCCTCACGCCTCACGTATGCCAGTATATGAAAATTGTGTTCCACTATATAGTGTACCAGTCCCACTAGGTTATAGACCAAAATCACTAGGTTATGCCATGTCACCCTGTGTGTCGACAGCTTCACATATATCAGGGGCATCCACCACCAAACGACAAGCCCTGGTATACTCGCTTTTATACACACGCATTGTTATCAGCATTGTAAGCTTATGCAGTTGTTCACGTATTATCTGTGCAGGTACAAGGCGACGCACACGCAGGCGCCAGATTTTGCGTATGCACTCTGTGCAGCGCGCATGGAAACTGCCTTGAAAGGTGACCAAGTTGTAGAGGCTGTACTGATGAATCGCGTACCGCGTTGCTTTGTTTCCTGCGCCGCCGTTAAAGTCTAGGCGTACCCCTGGTCAGCCTATACCATTTCTATTAGCCAATTATGGTATTTGCATGCATGCGTGTGTTCATACAAGCCTAAACCCTTCATAAACCTCATCAAATCATGCTACGAATCACTACTGCTTTTCAAATAGTGTTTAGTAATTCATGCGCACACATACCTGATAAAAGCGGATACTCCCTTCGAAGTATATGAGTTTCCTGCATCTCGCAGATTCATTCTCGTTGACGTGATTGAAAGCATATTGCACGGTGTCATAGCTTGCTTAGCGGGCGCTTCCCTCAGACATATTCTGTCTTGGGCGCTGGGAAGACCCCTCATGATGACGATGCATCGCAAGCCTGGGCCTACAATTTTCTTGCATGCTCATTTTTTGGCTGCGGTTTGCACAGTCGCTCCCTCGCAATTATATTTAAATCATATATATTTCCACATTTTCGATCGCAAAATCAGGGGTTCCTGGAATAATGCTTTGAAAAGGAACGGAAGCCGTTGCTGAGATGGTATGTGACTTGTTGGCACGTGCTCCGTCCTGATCAGGCGGATGGATCCTCCCCTCGGAGTTTGACTTGTCGTCATTACGCCACGTTCTTAATGGTAACACCTCTGCTTGATCCACTAGACTTCGTACACAGCAGCTTGATCGTGTACTCCGTCACGCGCGAGATGCTAGTGAGTGACAATCAGTAATGAGTTATGCTGTTGCACTTGTAGAATACAGGAAGATGTCATTCGACAAATTAGTTTTGGCGGCCGTATGTTTACTATGTTTCGTATTAGACATGCCCCGATCGCGACGTCGTGCGTCAAGTTTGGCTATGTAGAGGAATGTGAAGAAGAAAATTCATTGTTCCGAAATCTTCTCGATGAGCGGAAAGAAAACGTTGCTAAAGCAAAACTTTAGACACCCCGCATGAATGTCGGGTTTCAGGGAATTTCATACATATTGAATTTGCCTGAATGTCAAAGCCCATATATATCACTTGTTATGTTTATTAGATCGCAGTGCATACATGCTATGGCGCGCTGGCAGTATCAGTGTATCCGCCCTCAATACCGGTGTGCTGTGCATTGGGTTCGTGATCCGACACGTCGCAGGTGCCGAGAGAATATCCGGAAAAAGCATCGCCTCGTTCTCTGCAGCTTTTCAAGGCTCTGGGTTCAAACGGTGAGCTCTGGAACCCCATAAGTATGATGCACAGCATGCACCACCACTGTCCCGATACATCCGGTGTGTGCTAGTTATACATACCGCGTGTAGTTCACCTGCGCCAACTACAAATGGATGGCGGCGGGGGGGGGGGATGTTTGCTGTATATTGAAACTGCGTCATAATTCATGTAGGAAATTGTGGATTGAGCTTTTGTTCACAGCTTACACATGACAAAGTGTAAAATTAAGTCGTCCACAGTCTATGCATGTATTCCGGTGTACCAATAAAGCGAAGTTCGAATAACGTGGTTTATCCAATAAAGACGATCATTTATGATTATTGGGGCCTTGCGAAGGCCAAATCTAAATTTGAAAATATTACCAGAAAGATAATTTCAGGGTGCAACGTGGTGAAGCATGCATATGTATACGTAAGTATATAAGTAAATATGTCAGAAGTGTTGATGGTTGAATGGTGTTAGTAGACTTACTCACAGTTTATGTGCAGAGGCAAACCTTAATCGGAATCCATGTGAGCACTTTTCCGCACCCAACAATGGCCTTCACATCGTATAAACTCGTAAACTTTGGCTGAGGAGTTGACATGACCATTCGGTCAATCTGCACATCTAAAGAGGTATTCAAATGTAAAGCTTGAACGCCAAGAACGCTCGCTATGAGATTTGCGTAGGTTCAAATGCCCGTGCAGATTTTTACCACAGTACATGGATGATTGTGCCCAACTGAGTTATTTGTACAATCCTCTTCATCGTTTGACAATCGATTTGGATAAGCAACGAGCTCAGACATCAATCTAAGTCCAGTATCTTCCGCGCCATGGTTTGGTTGGTTTATTCATATTTATGTTTCTCTCGCTCTCTGTGTGTGTGTGTGCTCGTGCAGCTCATCACGCCCCGTCTTACCAAGTTGCCATGCACGGGATTGCGCAAACACATATAATATGTGTGTTTGACTGGACAGCATCAGATCCTAGCATATTTCACATACGCATGATGCACGAGGGCAGAATCAGTACACATGCGTGGTGCCGTTCATATATTGATGCAAGATATCCATGACTTGATGCTTGAGTGAGGGCACCATAGTAACGGGCATTCTAGTTATCGATAAACTGTGACAAATATATTTTCCGTATATAACAACTAAACTGATATAACGTTCCCCACAAACGGTTTTACATTTAAAAAATCGTAGGTAATGGATCTGCAGGTACGTACTAAAAGCCCTGTGCCATCTGGTGCCACTGCCTCCACAGGGACGCGTTCATGCCCGCCTATGGGCTGGCAGAGCACACGGTGTACGTCTGCGACAAGGGGCGCGGGACGTTGGTGCTGGATGCACATCTCCTAGAAGCCGATGGCAGGGCGCGTATTGTTGCCACAGGTGAGCGCACACTTTATATGATTGTGCGACTACTGAATATAATTATAGATGAGTATTCATGTCATGGTAGCCTTCATATCGGTGGTAGTAGCAAACGAGTTGATTAGTTGGGTTATTCACTGCACTAAGCACACACGCATCACGCACCATGCTGAGGTATTTGATCCCCGGCGTAGGTACATAGTGCAGCCGGTCTTCTGCAGCTACGGTGGGCCAAAGGAGTCTGTCCAAGGATAAGCACACACACACACAACGAACATACGGGCTCTTCAGTAATGGACTAGTAATCATGATTATTACCTTCATCATCATGCCTCTTATTTTGGGTCGGATCTAAACCGTCCGTGGAACCATATGTCTATGCCTGCATAGTAGTTGCCCGATTTATAGGATGCCATGCTGCCGCACTGCCTCAAGCCAGGCCGGTCACTGTCCTAATCCAATCCTGACCCGGCCGCACCCATCCCACTAATTAGGTAATGGTTATTATAACAACTTCTATTCTAGTTATGGCATGACTTGACTAGTGACCTCTCATGGAATGTGACAGCATAACACTGTGTGAGCTGATTCCACTCTGCGTTCCAACCATCGTGATGTATCGCTTGTTTGCTAGCAGTACCTGGCTTTATATAATACCGTACCAGGCCCAATGGTGATCATTCAATCATCAATGCCGGAGGTCATGCCACAACACACCCAATCTAACGGAGAAGTCGCTCGTTTAGTTGCAGAACGTATATACCTGCACTTACGCAAATTGCATCTTCACTAGCATACCGGCCACAATGTTGTTCAATAATACCTTGTCGATAGAGATGAACACTCGATAAACACATACCATAATGCCACGTGTCGACAGTCCATTGCGCGATATGACGACGTGTCAAGAATATGCTGATGTGAATTGATGAGGTGGGATGCCAAATGTGGTCTATAAAATTAGCACAAAAGCAAGAAAATGTCGTGTAAAATTAGGTTCACAGAATAAAAAAATGTCTGTTACGTTATCACATCAGAGTGTGTCACTCAACGGTTGTTACGTTCCAGGCGGAATCGTACACTATCTTCCAGACTCGTTGTACATACACTACAGGGACTGACCCACGAAACTCATCAGTGAGTCTGAGTCTGAGACGTAGTAGTCGGAGTCAGACTGGGACAACAGCTCTGGGAGTTGGGTATTCCGCCAAAATTTGCAATCCGCGCAATCGGCACATATGTATCTGTGTGTGTTAGTCACACGCTTTAGAACTGTATGTGATTGTCCTCAATCATTGCAACAAGCCGCACGATGCCAACGGGCTTGTTGCAATGATTGCGGACAATCACATACAGTTCTTAAGCGTGTGACTAACACAGAGAGATACATATGTGCCAATTGCGCGGATTGCAATTTTTGGCGGAATACCCAACTCCCAGAGCTGTTGTCCCAGTCTGACTCCGACTACTACTTCTCAGACTCAGACTCGTCGATGAGTTTGGCGGGTTCCCTGTAGTGCATGTACGACGAGTCTGGAAGATAGTGTACGATTCCACCTGGAACAGAAGAACCGTTGAGTGATACACTCTGTAATAACGAATGCTGAAAACATATAATGTATAGGCCACAGCATAAGCTGGAAAGCCCACGTAATAATTCTATACTATAAACTACAATTATAAGCTACCTGGATTATTATTACATACATAAATAGATTTCATGGGAATTGAATTGCATGTGCATGGGTCATGCATATTTATAAGGGACCCAGAAATACCCTTATTACAACATCGAATTGAAAATATGTACAACCCCTTTAAAAAGGTTTCTAAACTTCACAATTTGATGTGTCTACAAAGTGTCACTTTCAAATTATGACAATTACCTGATGGCCAAAATTATTGCAAAGACTTGACTGCCAGTTATCCTGACAATATTGACGGCTGGTATAGATACCACAGGTAGATAAGGAAAACTGATTTGGGCATCGCTACTTGCGCAGAGGGCTTGGGCTGCGACGATGTTGCTGTGACCAGTGAGGTCGCATACTCCACTGCGCGGAGTCCTGATGGCCGCCGGACACGCGCGTTGATGAGCTGTGGGACTCCGCCGCCTGAGGTGCACCTGGTGGTGGTGGATCCACATCGCTGCCAACCGTGCGTTGACGGGGTTGTGGGCGAGGTCTGGCTGCATAGCGCGTCGTGTGCCGCGGGGTACTGGCAGCAGCCGGAGCTTTCACAGCGCACCTTCCACGCCCAGCTGAAGCCCATTGGCTCCCCAGATGATGGCGGGGACTCTGATGAGGACAACATGGAGTGCATGTCAGGTGCAAGCAATCTGAGTTGCACCGCGATATGCAGACGGTCTCTGCTCTGTGACATAAAATATGCGGAGCAAGCCACGAGCAAGAATGATTGCCATGGCATTACTGCGGGGGAAGTACCCCGGACAACACCCCTATCGGGCGCCGCTGTGGAGAACTCGGCGGATAACAGAAAGCGCTTCTTACGAACAGGAGATCTGGGATTCATTTGGAAGGGTCAGGTGTACATCACAGGGCGCTGTAAGGATCTGATTGTATTGCATGGACGCAATGTGGCGCCTGAGGACGTGGAGCTATGTGTGCAAGATGCGTGCAGTGATGTGCGGCCCGGGTGCTTAGCTGCGTTTGCAGTGCACTCGGAGGGTGGGCAAGTGAGAGCGGTGCGCCTTTCGCCCAAATTCAAATAAGCCGGCAACTACACAATTCTGTAATGTTGTGTGCCCTTGAGGTATTGTGAGCGTGGCCATGGATGAGCAATGATAATGCTCCCGAGCACACTCAGTTTGCGGAGTACTTGCTGAGTATATATGCGCGCGATGTGCACCCTGTTTGCAAGGATAACCCGCGCATAGTGAGCCCGGCGAGTGGAGTCTCAACCCCTTGAGACCCCTTCGATGCGCCATGGTGAGCAAGGCTTTATACGCGTTCAAAGTTTGAAAGGGGTTAGAGATTTCCCCTCGTTGCCCCACCCGCCCCACAATCGATATCTTCGCATACCGAGATAAAGCGTGGGCGGTTGTTGAAACATCCCCGGCATTTTCCCATTGTCAACATCAAGTCAGGCTCTGTATATGTGCAAGTACTGGAAAAAAGGCCTCCATAAGGGCACACGCGTGGGGGGGAGAATCTCGCACAGTATTATGTGCTGCGCCCCGTCCGCCCCCAGGGAGTGGAGCATACATGACCATACTTACGTATATAATAAAGTTCCAGGCTGATGAGTGTGAAGGTGCCGTGATGGTTACTATCGTACTATAAATGCTGGTGGAACTGGCTGCGGCACGTTGCAAGTCTCTGAGCTGAGCCGTGCTTACTTTGTATGCGCTTTGTGCTTACGGTGTGTGCGCTGCGCACAGGGCACCTGCGAGGAGCCCTCCGGCGAGGAGGCCGAGGTCGTGCTGCTGGCGGAAGTCCGTGACACCGGCATCAGCAGAGACGCCGCGAGACGCCTTGCGCAGGGGATACGCGCGGCGGTGTCCCGCGACCAGAACATCCAGCTGTGCGCCGTGTGCCTCCTCTTGCCTCGGACCATCTGCAAGACCAGCAGTGGCAAAGTGCGCCGCTTTGAGTGCAAGCAGCAGTTTCTGGCACAGGAGCTGCAGACGCTGTTCGTGGATGCGCCCATTCCCCAACATCCGCAGGTGACATAGTTACATTCGCTCGTATCAGTGGTTGCGAACATGCTTAAGTTAGAGGAAGGAGAGGAGGAGGAAGGGCTTGCGTGTGGCAGTACTCATCTCATCAGCAGCACTTACATCCTCGCTTTGGTGGGCACTGACGCGAGTGTTTCAATATTGTTGCTTACTGTCGTAGTACCCGGATCTTGCATGTTTCAGATTAACGTATACCAGTTGGCGCTTAGTCAAAATGGTGTCGTCTAGTTTCAACGACGAGACAAAGCCCCCCGATACTGAAAATGACAATCTATGAGAGAGAGAGAGTCAGAGAGAGCACACACATTGATGACGGATATATTTATGGAGTTCCTATCAGCAAGCGAATGGTATGCACGATCAAACTCATCAAATGCGGCAGGCACGTGTTGGCAAAACATTAGATTAAGCATCCAAGTCTTGAACACGGATCCTGTACTATATGCCTGGACGTGTATGCATGGATTATACACCATGCTGAAAAAATAAGTCGATGCCGTGGTGCCGTGCTGCGAAAGAAGGTGATGCATACTTATGTGACGAGTGTAACAAAGTACCATGGAATGCTACGGAAAGTTTGCCTCAAACTAAATCGAAGTCGGGATGTCGGAGAACAGACGATTGCTGGACTTAATAACGAGCTCCAGCACGATGAGTGCTCCGACGGCGAAGCCTGTCCATTGCTGGATCCCGGGCGAGGCGCGCTAATCACAATGCCCAGCAGCAGGTGGGTGCAACGCATCCACGTCATCAGTATGCCGTGCGCGCAGCACTCCGCAGTAGTTCTGAAATCGTATCCCACATGCATGCAAGGCAACCCACTCAGATACAGTTATACGACTGTAAATGCGCTTTGGGGCGAGCATAAATCCCTAGACCACGCTGCCGTGAGGATTCCCTGTCATTTTTAATTTCATCTGGTATTTATTTGCCAAGTTGTGTGTCCGTCTATGAATGACTGTCTTACGACTACGCGCCACGTGGCAGTATTGCTTTAAGACTACAATCATGCTCACTTATCATGATCGCTTGATCGGTCGCATCATTGCGTGTGTGTGGTGTATAATTGGAGCAAGCGCCGCATTTTGAAACTCACTGCGACTGGCGCTCGGACATTACTGCCGGTTATTATGGTCATCAGTGTCTGGATGACACTGTATTGATACGATTGTGCTGTTACTCTACCGCAGACGAGTTCGGACACTCGAGCGGCAGCTTCTTCAGTATATGCGCATTAAGTGGCTCCCCAAGGTGTGTCTACTGCGCGTGTCTACACATCATCAGTAAAAACATACAGCTATCAACGAGGTTTTTATATTGCAATTGCCCAATTAATTGCAAACAAGATGATGGACAAAAGTACATTGATGGAGTCGTTTCAGTTGCATTGTTGCATCCAGTTGCCGTCTATATATCAAATATCAAATACTGACAAGGTGCCGTGTATGTGCATTGTGTGCAGGTGAGCATGCGTGAGTCGTTCTTTGCCGCCGGGCTCGACTCCACGGCCATGATTCAATTCCATGGAGTGCTCGAGCACGTCTACGCGGTGTCCCTCCCTCCAGCCCTCCTGCTCGACGCGCACTCCATTCACAAGGTAGCACGCGCCCTATCCGAGGCGCTGGAACTCCATGTCGGCACCGATGGACCCGCTATGGCAAAGCCATTGGCTACGGCTAAGGTTGCGGAGCCGGCAGCATCCAAATACCGGGATGCCCCAGAATGCAGCGAGGTGCCAGAACTGTCCTCGTTGACAACAAACTCACACGATGCCGTTGCCACAACAGCTGAAGGGCTGCGGCGCCGCTTTGACTCGAGCAGCAAGGGCAGCGGCGCGCACGAGAGCGCCGTTTATGATAAATCTGATCGCAAAGACACTGCGGCCGACTCCTTCTACAAAATTGACGATGTAGATGGCCGAAACCTTCGACAAACAGGTCGGGACGTCGGTCCCCAGTCGGATCAAAGGGAGAATGTACGGCTGAGCGCGGTGGTCGATGGGGACGATTTCGAGCAAGATGGTGGCACCATGATGGATGATGATGATGTCAGCGGTGCAGCACATACCAACAGGTTACGAAAGGACGAGCATCTAGGAGAAATGCAGCGGCTGGGGCTCCTGGGCATCGTGGTCATGATATTAACGGCGGCAACGCTGTGTGCTTGGAGCATGCACACACGCTTGGATACTGCGGGGCAGCCGCTGAGCTGGTGGTCACAAGTAAGTTGCTGAACTAAGATGCTGTCTCCCTCAGGGATGATGCTTCCAGGGATAACGCTTCCAGCGTGCTTGATTCTTGATGTCAATACAAGCGTAGTGTGCTTGCTGCGTTGAATAAGGGCTGCACATCGTGCGGTCTTTGGTGATGATGATCATTTGACGTGTCAACGGGCTTCTGTGTTCTGGGCAGCCGGAGTGGCTCTTTTGCCCTCCAGGGCTTCAGCCTGGGTGGCTGGCCGGGCGCAAAATGGACATGTCGCATTGGAGGTAGGGCCGCCCCACCCTCGACACCTCGATGGTAGTGCTTGGTGCAGCTGAGCATTCACGTGTGGAACATGACAAACGTCTACTAGTCTAAGCAGATGCTGTCAATGTGGGCCATCATGGACATCGGACAAACCCCATCATTTTGACCGCATCATCGTCATCATCCGTTATGACGTGTTCTTGCTTTGTCTGGCATGAACTCCCGTCATCTGTCAGCGAGCAGAATTATTGCGCTGCTAGCTCTACAGCACTCACCTGAACAATTGTTCATGTGATATGTGCCACATGAATTCTGGAGTCATGTTTTTGTTGGAGATACTGATCGATGCTCAAGGGTGCCATTTTTTGTCTAGTATATTGCACTCGGTCCAGATATTACCACACAGTGTCGAAATACCGCAAGTGCCTGATATGCCATGTCGTCAGTGGCCAGCCCGTCTTCAAACACGTGACGTGTTTTCATTGGGCATTGCTTAAGTTTGAATGCTTTGCGTGAATAACAGTGTGGATGTTGTCATTGTCATCACTCTGCATTGTTTGTTGTGTGTTTGGGAGGCGTACTCCTAATACATCGACCCTCAAAATCGTAGCGTCGTCGTCCTGAGATTCACATGCCACGTGTGCAGTTCAGTGGTCCGCCGCGGTGTCTGCCACGCTGAGAGCCGCGTGTGCGTCTTTACTATCGGATGCCTCGATGTTTGGCACGAGCAGTGAGGATGTGTGGTAAAACGGTGCCGAATTTCGAAATGTTGAGAAAGTCACCATCATGATTGTTGGGTGCTGGGGTCATTTCTATGAATTATGAAAATATGCATGCTTATGTACAATATATTACAGTATACGATACATACCTGCTCATATATAAATCATATGCGGCGACCATTCACGTCCCATTTCATTTGTGTATGAGTTGTATATGTATGTACAGCACAGTGATCAGTGGACTGGCATGTCAGTATTGCATGTATGATCAACGTAACTAATATACTGCTATGATCCAACTCGTTTACTGTATCGATGATCTGGAAGTTCAATGGTCTGCGTACGATAATACGTAGTTGCACTATTGGGCATCTTCAAATTTCACCACTGGATCCTTTTGAGGCCTCAACTGTTGCAAAATTTCAAACAGGTCAATACTACTATTTAATGATAGGTCTGCGCACAACAGTGTGCGATATTGATCCAGGAATCTTCCAGGCCACGTGGCCGCCTGCTTACTCCGCTTCGCTTGATCCTCACCGCAGGCTGATCGAGTGGTCACAGTCAGTGGCAGCTTCAGTTGTACTCAATCAGCTTGTTCTTGCGCTTCTGCGGCCAATTGGGCCCCGGCTCGGTAAGTGGTGTCCAGCCTCAAGGCCTCTCTCAGGCATTCTGCTTTGTGGATGCCAGTGCAGCAGCTGCGTCTAGTGCATTTTGTGGTGGCATGCATTATTGCTATACTGAACACTGAATGCATATGCAAATAACTATACAGTCTGCACTGTGACAACTAAGCCACTAATGCTCATTCCATCAGCAATGTATGCGCGGGGTGTGCTATTCTGAAATAACACAATTCATGCTGAAGGTGACACATAATTCAAGCGGGTTGTTGGGCATGCACCAAGTCATCATTTTTTATGTTTATATGCTCATCAAGGGCCCGAGGTTCCGGAAGAGTGCGGAGAGAATAGTGCATATGTGTGTGTGAAGGTATATTCGATGAATAAGGAATGGAATTCTAGCTGTCTATCCAGCTCTAATTAGGACAATTGTAGTAATAGTACAAATAATGTGATACCCAATCATGCCCATTCAGTTTCTCGACGGAGGGTATGGTTGCCCGCCTACAAGCTCGCTCTAGCTGTGTTGAGTGCCAGGCAATGTTTTGATAACATGTCAACGGATTTCACGCAAGCCCACCGGCTTTTTTTGATAATTCGATATACTGTATGCATTTTCCACCAGTGTTAACGCTTGACGCAGATGACCAGGAAAAGCCGGTGTGCAACAACCGGCAATTGAACCGACAACATATTCATGTCGTGAACGGTACAATGCAAATTCATTTGCAGTAATTTCGAATCGATCAAATGCGAGAGTTGTCGGATTATATTGCTCTCCTATGCGCTGTCAATTGGCGCGTTTATGCCATGATTTCACTTGCAAACAGGCGGGACAAACATACACCCTGACTGTTTGTACGCGAGATCATAGCATGGCCACGATGACTACCAGTGCATAGGAGTCGTTCCGCAATTCCTCGTGGTTTTAAATTGTCGACCATCACGGAGATCAGGGAGGAACATGTCGTGAGTGGATTGTGGCCGGTACCATCCCTCATTACCCCCCAAACCATCCCCAATTACGACCGCGCATAACCGCGGCCGTAACAAAGGCCATTCCGCGCAGTCGACACATATGTAGCTGTGTGGCAGGCACACACCTAAGATCTGTATCCGACAGTCCGCAATGAACGAAACAAGGCCGTTCGTATACACAATCGTAAACAAATTCACAGCCATCAGAGTCATAGTCAACGAGTTTGTGAAACCAACCGTTGTACCAGGCCCGATGGTGTTCATTTGACCATCGTTGGTGATAATGCATACCGGAAATCCAACGAGACTGTTGAGTAGGACGCCTCGTCGCGATTGACTCTTAAGTATTGTGAGAGCACAGCCATTACTTTACATTACCCCCCATTTATGCCCCCAATTACCCCCCTAAACATCGCCCATTACCCCCGAAAATATTTCATATTACCCCCCATTCCCCCCCAAACCATCCCACATAACCCCTAAGGCATACCCTGACACACCCCAAGCCATACCCTGACACAACGAACTAACTGACTGACTAACGATCCCCGTAGTAGGGATGACGTGCGCATGTCAATTGCCGCGGTGGCACAGGCTAGCTCATGCCAAGAGAGTCGGCTTGCATATGCCAGCGGCGCGCTGGTGCCGTAACACACACACACACACACATATAATTGTAGACGAAATAATGCAATTTAATCAAGATCTTGTCGCATTCTGCTGTCAAGGTAATATATGTTCAGCGCTCTAACAACACCTTTATGCCATTGTGCAGGAGTTTCACCCGTGACCACCACGGCGTGGGCTTCGGTGCTTGCGCTTCTCCTGAGCGCCGGTAAGGACACAGCTGCAGTCCTGCTGGTATGACCTCTCTCTCACACTCTCCCTAATAACGCCCTCTCTAACCATGTTACTCGCACACACTCTCATTAGATTAAATGGCTTAGACCACTCACTTCTCAAATATGGGCAAAATTCATATTTCCATAAATGCAATGCACTGTCCACTTTGCCATGGAGAATAACCGAGGATGTGATCAATTTAAAATGCCAAACCAGATATGTGTTGTCACTACACACTGTTGAATCCAATCACTACTTGCCATGTGATGCGGCGACGTGACAGGTGTTGAGCGCGCATTATGCATTTTGCACCTGCATGCTAGCATGGGCCTCCAAGGGCAACACGGTGTCGAGGCGCGGCTGGTACGTGGCATGATCATTATTTGTGATGGGCACAATAATTGTTGCTTTGACTCATTATGGTGTTTCATACCCCTCGTTATTATTATTAATTGATCGGTACTACATATCAGTCATTTATACCTTGATAAGTGAGAGACCTATACCCAATCATAGCTGCAAACATTGCCATATAAACAATCACAGATGATGCTCATCAGTTTGACATTGATCAATTGAATTAAATGCCATCATATACTATGTGGATGAGTGCGTAAGCAGCAACTAGGTGACATATACCGTACAAATATAAGATATAGTTGCATGGGAATGCATTGTTCCAAGCGAGTATGGCACGCCAATATCACAGCTCCGTAATGTTGGTGTGCTGGCGTTGAAGCGAGACTTCTTTCCAACAAAAATATAAATGATGCCGGTAGACGTTAGTGATGAAGAGTTATGTAGGCTGTGTCACAACATCTGGCTTTACAACACGATACCGAGATGCACAATTGTGTATCTGCACCAGCCAGCGCAATTGCGGATATTTGTGCCAGACTTTACATGGTGTTGGCATGTTCATGCATAGGCTGAGACAGCAAACACTCTACTGATGAATGCAGGTACGCCGCAGCTGCATGGGTGGTGAGCTTGAGTATTTTGTTTGCCTCACAAAACCTTGACAAAATGCGCCGGGGACAATACACCTGGCTTTTGGGCAAAGTTGGGGTCACAGAGAGTTTGGGTGCGTTCATGGACGGGCCAATGTGGAAGGTGAGTTAACAATGAGCAGTCGACTTGCAGCACAGAATAATGTTTTTATGTAAATAGGCATATGTGTGTGTGGTTGTACTTTGCCACATACGCAACTTATGTTTGTTCCAATGACAAAATAATACTCTAGCTAGTAGATATGCAACAGACATGTCATCAATATGTACAGAACCGGCGAGAAATTTACATGGTTATATACCTAGTCCACATCATATCAGCCGTAAAACGTCCCACTTGCGAGTGAGCATCTTCCAAGAAAGCTAGCGTGGAAGTCGACTTGCTCGCAAGTGTCTCAAAACACCGACTGCCGCTCGAGCACATGTTGCCAATTTGATATATCGATCTCTGGAATATGGGTGATGTAATCCATATATAAAACCAAGAGTCAATCCCTGAAAATGCTCACTTTAATAACTATGTTTTAAAGATGCACACACATGTATATATGGGGGTTTTAGGGCTTCCTTTATAGGCAGAGCATGAATTGTATCTTACCGTGGCGGGCCGGCCCGGGGCCGTAGCTTGTCACGCCGAAAACGGGCCGGGATTGGATCAGGCTGCGGGCCGTAGACGTAAGGTGAAAATTCCAAAATTTACGAGAAAAGTTTTCGATTTTCATGATAGTGCCATATTTAATTTCTTTAAAAATTCCCCCCGCAACGAGCAAAGGGTGGCATGTGCTCTGCCAACACAAACTACAACGTGGTTGTGCTAGCTGTGGTTGTGCTAGCACTGTGGCAACGTGTGGGATCCGGTGATACCTTTCCTGTCATGTGCGGATACTCGTACTTATGTCAAGATGACATTACCTTTGTGCAAAGGCCGTTTCTGCAAAAACTTTTGAGAATATGTTCATTTGATATAAAATAGGTCTCCCAAAGCAAATTAAACATATTGCGCACTTCAGGGATCAAAGGGGCCACGCGATGGAAAAGTCATGGCTGATACCACTCGATCATCACCCATACTTAAGCACATACTTAAATCGCTCATATCTATTTAGAATTTATGTATTTAGAATCTGAAAAGTTTTTGCAAAGAAGACAACTCGCAGACGCCACCCTGATGCATTGACCACACAATGCATGTCTTGTGTGCGCAGGGGATCCAAGGCCACTCGTCATTCGCAACTGTAAAGGTTTTCCGATATATTGTCGTGCGGCTCATAAGCTATTCACTAGACATGCTTCCCCAGGTGCGAGCACACCCACGTCATATTATATAATGATAAGCCCGTAATATCTGTTGCCTCAGCGCTTCTGAGCCATTTCATCTTGATCCCACTCGGCTGGCTCGCCTCGTGATGTGCACCTTTCAAATCTGATCTACAAATCAAAATCCGCTTCGCCTCGTGACGCACGCGTGGGTGACGTGTGCCAAGCGTTGTTCTCAGCATCTTTACTTTCTTCTGAGTATGCCGGGCATGCGCAAACGTTGCTGCACACACACACACACACACGGTTTGTGATCATTGCGCGCATTTTATTGACCAATGAATGGCATCAGATGCTGCCTCTGTGTTTATCACCCGCTGTGAGTGCATATATTGTTGTAAAACATAGTATAATTTCAAAGTACAAATTAATTATATGCGAATAGCGCAAAGCATCTGATCTTCACACTGATGGAAAGATTCGTGGGTAATAATATACCCGGCTAGCATAATGCATATACTGCATCACCGCTTGTTTTAGATATCTGATCATAATCCAAAGGGATGCTCCTTTGGCGCCTTCGAGGACGCACTACAGTAGCTGGAAACATGCACCTTCATCGTGAGCACGCAGCCTGGACATTCTCCATCAATTGTAGCACAATTCATATGGAACATTCACCTTGTTATGACGATATATGACATACTGTTTCTAAGGTTCCACACCGTACTTTCGAAAGCTCAGTTTGAGCATACACCAAGCTAGCCGAATAGGCATGGATGTGTTCCCTGCTAATTGCATTCATGTTTGCACAAATGGTTATTTATAGAGGTCTGTCAAGCACTTATCGATAGCAAAGATGTAACACTGTGCTCAGCTCCGCTTTTACATGCAGTGTTTCTGAGTTGTATGGCTCCCCCGTTCCCAGTGCACTTCCTATTCTTCCGTGCGCGGGAGTCTCTGCCTTAGGAGCAACTCCCTCAAATACTGAAGTCTTAGTATTAAGGTGCTCAGTGACTCCTCAGATGACACCCCAGAAGCATCCAATAAATGCGTGCTTCGTTATTTTGTTTGCCTATAGTAGTGCAAATTGGCATCCTCCAAATATGTACACGCCGTCGTATAGAGTGGAGCTAAGGATCAACGAAAATACTCAACTTGTTTTTACCTGCTGCATACACGTTTATATACACCCTGCCACGTCACTCACGGGAACGCAGCGTGAGTGCAGTGTATACCTGCTGCATGCACAAAGGAGAGTTCAATAAATTGGGGAAATAACACCGTGCTTTACCAGCAACCAGCTTATTGCTGACACCGTGAATGTTGAACGCGATGGTGTTCTAGCTCTCGCTCTAGCCCTGACGCCCAGCCTCCACGCCCCAGTCTGGACCACCGTATCTCAGTGGTCGAACCAAAAGTCCAAAACTCCCCAAGCTCTGCTAACACCTCATCCCCCCCTGCCACTGTAGATCTGTCGCACTCTGGCATGTATTCAACTACACCAAACGTCTATGTAACCCCAGCCACTGTGAGATTTGTCACGCTCTGGCATGCATGTTTTCCATGCCAAAACACGAGTATTGTAGCTGGAGCCACCACTGACAGACGTAGCTCAGCCAACCCTAACTACAAAACATGCGCGTTCTGACTTCTGAGTGTTGCGCCTCACTTAATGGTCAGCTCACTTGATGGTCGGCTCGCCTGATTGTCAGCTCGCGTGATGGTCGGCTCACTTGATGGACGGCTCGCGTGATGGACGGCTCACTTGATGGACGGCTCGCATGATGGTCAGCTTGCGTGATGGTTGGCTCACTTGATGGTTGGCTCGTATGATGGTCGGCTCACCTGATCGTCAGCTCGCCTGATGGATGGCTTATGCGATGATCGGCTGATGTGATGGTCGGGGGCATCGTATTTTTATATTGATTCATTTGATCATCATCATCAGAATGCAGAATACTTTTGTGAGAAAATCTGTAGCAATCTGATGTCCTGTTGGTTAGTATATCTGTACACGTGATATCAACACCTTGATGGTTCATACCGTTGTGGACAATCAAGGTATGAACCATCAAGGTGTTGATATCACGTGTGCAGATATACTAACCAACAGGACATCAGATTGCTACAGATTTTCTCACAAAAGTATTCTGCATTCTGATGATAATGAGCAGAGGAATCAATATATAAATACATTATATATATATCAACATGTTCATGAAATTGTACAATTTGCCACGAGAAAGTTGTCGTCACGTCAAACAGCAACATGACAGCTAACATGTCATCACAACCCATAACCAATCTGCCACCTGTGGAACGGTGGGCAAAGCAGTACCAAGACCCACAAGTAGGATTGTTGGATAGTCACACTGTTTAAATCGATGATGATGGTCGGCTCACTTGATTGTAGACTCACTTGATGGCCGGCTCACGTGATGGTCATCAGCTCACACGATGAGGAACTGGTGGCAGGTGCATGACATTGAATCGGGTCCACATTGTGTTTATCTGTGCATTTGTCGCAGGGACAACACCGAGCGCTGACAGAAGATGCCTCTTCGAATACTGAGCATAGCTTCAGTAAATATTTGGCATACGTGCTGTACCCCTCCTTGCGGCTCAGCGGTCCGATCATTACCTATAACAGGTGCGAGCCATGTCCCAGTATCACATATAACAGGTGCAAGCCATGTCCCAGTATCACCTATAACAGGTGCAAGCCACGTCCCAGTATCACCTATAACAGGTGCAAACCATGTCCAAGTATCACCTCAATTCAAATTATGCACTTTGCCTTATTTGTATCCAACCATCATCACTTATATCACGCAGTAGTGTTGAGTTGCATGACCGCAACATTGCGGGTACAGGTCCGAAAGTATGCACACCAGCCCTGTGCGTGTGTGATCTCACTAGAACAGCAAACATCGAGGCAAGCTGTCCACAAAAGAAACTTGATTGACCTTCACACTATGTCATTATTTTACCGATTCAATGTAATATACTATGTTTAAAATATCATCAGTAAGTCTCTTCACTTAACCGTATAACAAGACAGAGATTTCACATTCTTAGCCCATGTCATCCACGTCTATCCACAGTAATTTCATACGTGCCGGTACCAATCACGTTTGGCAAACGGCACGGATCATACAACCTAACTATGTCCCCTCTACGTGCCCACTGCTCATGTCACCATGTCGGATTCACGGCATAACAGTTTTCTGTGTGTGCGTGTGTGTTACTGTGTATGTGTACAGTATAGGTGGACATTGCATGTGTGTGTGTGTGTGTGACCTCACTACTAATTGGGTTCACTTGATTGCAATTCACATGACGTGGGGCGCTGATGAGCGCACATCGTCTATATGCATGTCAAATGTCTTCAAACTCCATGGCTTGCCACGTCACCTCGTCACTGATAGATACCCTCAATTTACTTTTCTCTTGTATATGGAGGACCTTATGGAAATCCACAAGTACAAAACTGAGTATGTCATCATATCACCTCAGTCTAGTCCTATGGACGAGAGTGTTCTACATTGATATCATTACGCCAGATGTCTTGATCACTCGCCAACCAAATGCCGGCCCTCGGAGAAAAGCATGTTAGCATTGGCCACAGCGGCGGGTTTGCAATTTGGCTGTGTGTGTATATATTGATGCCAATAATGCGCCGCCTGACATAAGGAAGGTGTGTGTGTGTGTGTGTGTAGGCGGGTTTGGTCCTGATTTGCTTCTCACATCCACTGGGATGATGGTGGGCTGACTTTTGTTGGCTGATCTCATGCCATTCAGTGTGTGTATGTGGGTATACAAAATTAATCGATTGTGTTCACAATACTATTTTGCACACTGATATGTGTTGTGTGTCCACAGTTTTCTACAATGCAAAGCGGCCTCCTCCCAGAATGTGCCTATTGAGAGGTGTGATGCAACAACATAATATAATTACATTTGGCTGCTGATATATCATACATCACAACCATAGCTTGTTGTGCTGGGATACATATCGTCATATATTTCATTTGATGTTGCTGCCGCATATTGCTATAATGATGTATTTTTATATACACCCTGCTATAATGATGTATGTGCATGCTTATGCACACAGTGCGAAGAACACAAACACATGGCCGTAATTATATAACGTTGGATAGCGGCAACCATATAAGCATAAACAGTATGCTGCATATGGCATACATGCGTGAGTGTGTTGATATAAATATAACAACACTTGCATACTCCCAACCGCACCACTTTCAGCATTTCAGGGTAGCAACATACCAAGTATGACAGGGGAGAAGTCCTGTCGCGATTGACCGGCCCCTGGCCGAGAGAGTCTCCCAAAAAGAGGGTTTGGCCGAAGATTGGCCGAACGAATTTTGACCCTTAAGTATGCCAAAATATGTCAAAACAAGAAAAAACAATTATTTTCTCGAAAACTGGCCGAAAGGCCTCCGGAGAGGACTTCTGCCCTGAAGTATGATCACCCGTTAAAGGCAGGCCTTCAGGAGGCAATCAGGATGATATCAATCACCGCGGGGGGCCACACTGCCAAATCCATTATGTCTTGATGGATAGCAATATTGAGAAGCTTGAATAATCCCTCAGTAAGATGCACGTATGTGAGCATGATTGAATATTTGAGCAGATATAAAACAAAATATGCATGTCAAGGTAAGGTTTGCGCGGAGTCCAAAAATGCAAAAACTTTTCAAAATCTAGATTTTGAGATACGAGCGATTTAAGTTTGCGCTTAAGTATGGTTAAGTATGGGGGGTGACCGAGCGGTATCGACCATAACTTTTCATTCACGTGGTCAATCTGATACCTGAAGTGCGCAATATGTACAGGGTGTACCGGGCAACCTATTTATCAAATAAAAGATTTTTGAAAAGTTTTTGCATTTTTGGACTCCGCGCAAACCTTACCTTGATGTGTCTGAGCAGCATCTAGCCTACACAGTAACCAAACTCCAAGTTGCCGCGAGTATTCAAGCGAACAGCACATGTTGTTGTAAACGGCATGGTATTTATGCGGGAATAAATTAAGCCAAAATGGGGAATATAATTTTTTTTGATGTAATTCGGGAATAGATTAAATGTCACATGTCGCCATGCATGCAAGCCGCCTGCGCCTCCCCCCCGGTAGCCATGACTAGTAGGCGGGGAAAGGAAGGGAAAAAAAGGGCTCGATCCCCGACAGCGACAGTCGAACGACATGTCGCGACAGCGGAAGACCTATTGTTCCATTTTATAGCTGCCACACAGGTGTAAAATGGGACAGTCGCGGAACGTAAAATATAAGCCTCCAAAAGAGTACAGCAGGGTGTGCCTTTCTTGCCTTCCTCGGTGTGCCTTTCTCGGCCTAAAGTCACGATCTCACTCCCAAAGTAATAAAAAACCGTTCGATCGCCAATCAACCGGTTTTTGGTTACTTTATTGGGAACACGTGAAGCGGCCGTGAATAAGGCTTCACTGCACGTATACCCCACACTGTTTGCGAGTAAATTAGATTAGGAAAACATTTTCCAACGTTCGTAACGCACATAGATATATCATTTAGACTCCGAGGAACTTTTTGAGCTCTTGATTGAGCTGATCCGTGGCCGCATCAGCTCAGTTTGCAGTCGCGACTGCGAGCTAAGCTGATAGGCCCTGATAACTTTCATGCACATCGCATAAAAACTCAAACAGCGGAGGGGTTCTCGTGCGTTCTAGCGCACGATACTTGGCAAACATATTGCTAACAGCAATAATGGTGCACCCTCAAACACACAACCTCTGATGTAAGCTATGCGCAAAACGCGTGCTGCACATCATGGGTTTGGGTACATGCAAACCCAAACATGCCAAACAGCAAAGGGCTTCCCGTGAGTTGCAGTGCACGTAACTTTGCAAACGTATTACTAAGATATATATATATATATTTTAGTTGCCAAAGGCCCAAGGCCTCAAAAGCCTTGTGCACGAAGCCATCGATTTATTTCTTTGGCAGATTTATTGGGTTTGTGTTCGAGTTTACCCAAACCCAATACATGCCAAACTGAAAAGTAATTCCCGTGCGTTATAGCGCGCAAAACTATGCACAAATATTTACAAGACATATATCTTTCAGTTCTCAGAAGCTCAAGGCCTGAAATAACTTGTTGGCAAAACCATCAATTTATTTCTTTGGCAGATCTATTGGGCTTGGGTTCGAATGTTTCCAAACCCAATACATGCTAAACAGCAAACGGCTTCCCGTGCGTTCTAGCGCACGTAACTGCGTAGAAATATTGCCAAGATATTTATCTTTGATATATTCAAAGCACAAGGTCTAAGAAAGTCTGTGTGCAAAATGGTATAACTATTTCTTTGACACAGATTTCAGCGTGATATTCAAACTCATAAATCTGGGTCAAAGAAATAATATGTTAACTTCGCGCACAAGCGATCGCAAACCTTGCACTTCAGAAACGTGAAATATATACATCTTATCAATATATTTTGCAAACTTACGTGCGCTGGAACTCACGGGAAGCCCTTTGCTGTTTGGCATGTTTGGGTTTGGGTTTCAAACCCAAAAGGCATCATGCCAGCACGTGACCGTCTTTAATATACTCAACAGCTTGCCATATGCTCTTGAGGGTGCACTGATATTGCTATGAACAATATCACTGCCAAGTTTCGTGAGAAGATTCTCACGAAAACCCCTATTATGCAAAGCCGCAAGTGGTTGAAACCATCTCACACCGCACCAACTTAGCTTGCAGTCGTGACTGAATGCTAAGCTGATGCGGTTGCGGATGGGGCCAATCGATAGCTCGAACGAAAGGTATTCACCTAATGAATACAAACGCTTTAGAATCGAATGGTGGAAAAAGTTATGCTTCATGCTACATGCAATAAATTGTTTAGAAGAAGGGGGTGTGCCAGACGCAAAATATTGCACACGCTGAACCGCTTGTACCTCCGCGGTACCTAGTGATAGTTCATAGTTGATAGTACAAACAATAGATGGCATGTGACATATATTCTATTCCCGAAAAACATCACTTTTTTTTTTCTATTCCCCATTTTGGCTTAATCTATTCCTGAATAATAGTTTTTCGGTTGTAAACGATCGCATGCACACAAAGTTTCCCCTCCAGCGACACGACTGTGTATGAAGAGGACAAGCTGGCAACAATAATAACAATAATGTGGCGCCGGGGCAGCAGGCACACCCCTTTGCAGAAACAACCGACAATGTCATTTTTGATAAAAGAGCTCCTAGGCATATTCATGTACACCAAGCTGATCGAATTTTGTATGCACATGTTTTACTTCCCTGCGATCATCTTCTTCCCAGCGGCAACACATAAAAGCAACTATATTGCCAGCGTCCTCCATCCTTGGGAGTGGTATGTGGACTTACTACCTTGTGCCGATTAATATCCTCATAACGAGCAAATGTATATTTAATTCGTCATGCAGTCTCGGCTGCTTAGTCGTACAGACAAATGCGCACTGATGCAGTTTGACCCTGCACTCATATGTATGGCTGCTACATCAGTGTAAAAGTGTTTTCACAATGATTAATGTAATTTGTATGAAACGAATAATCTCAGTCAAGAGTGCCAAGAGAAATTAATGTTTTCATTCATTGTGACGTTCACATGCAGGTGCCCCCTTTTTAGCTCGAGGCAGCGTATTCTTCTCACAAGCATAGTACTGCAGGTGGTGGTGTGTGATTAATGGGGTGGTTTTGTTTCCTCGCAGTTATCTTGGGTGATCTTAATGGTTCGGCGTGTATTTTGCAAATTGCGATCAGTGTGTGTTGCTGCAGGGTATCGATGCACAAGCAAACATGCTTGTCCAAGCAAGCGTGCGTGTCCAGCAAGCAAGCATGTGTGTCCAAGCAAGCATGCGTGTCCAAGCAAGCTGCTCGAGCGAGTGTGTGTGTCCGAGCGAGCGCGCTTGTTTGCCAAGCGAGCGTTCGTGTCCGAGCGAGCATGCTTGTACAACCCAAAGTGCGAATAGTACTGAGCCAACATAGAGAATGCGCAACGTAGGTAGAATAGGGGCTGTCGCTGCACTCAATCATGTTGAGTGGGTGAAGTACTGCCAATATTCATGCTTGGCTGCGTGGCTCGCTGGGGATGATATGTGCTTGACTGCGTGGCTCGCTGGGGAAAATGATGTGTGCTTGACTGCGTGGCTTGCTAGGGAGGATAATGCGTGCATGACTACGTGGCTCGCTGGAGATGATGATGTGTGCATGACTGCGTGGCTCGCTGAGATGAGGATGTGTGCATGACTGCGTGGCTCGCTGTGGATGATGATGCGTGCTTGACTACATGGCTCGCTGGGGGATGATAATACGGTCATGACTGCGTGGCTTGCTGGGGATGATGATGCGTGCATGACTACGTGGCTCGCTGGGGATGATGCGTGCATGACTATGTGGCTCACTGGGGGATGATGATTAGTGCATTAATACGTGGCTCGCCGGAGATGATGATGCGTGCATGCCTACGTGGCTCACTGGGGGATAATAATTAGTGCTTGACTACGTGGCTCGCTGGGGGATGATAATTAGTGCTTGACTACGTGGCTCGCTGGTGATGATGATGCGTTCATGACTGTGTGGCTCACTGGGGGATGATGATGCGTGCATGCCTACGTGGCTCGCCGATGATGATGCGTGCTGACTACGTGGCTCGCTGGGGATGATAATGCGTGCACTGTGCGTGGCTCGCTAGGGATGATGATGCGTGCTTGACTGCGTGGCTTGCTGGGGGATGATAATGCGTGATGACTGCGTGGCTCGCCAGGGATGATGATGCGTGCATGCCTACGTGGCTCGCTGGGGATGACAATGTGCATGCCTTCGTGGCTCACTGGGGATGATGATGCGTGCATTACTACGTGGCTCGCTGGGGATAATTATGCGTGCATGCATGATGTGGCTCACTGGGCGATGATGATTAGTGCATGACTACGTGGCTCGCTGGGGATGATAATGCGTGCTTGACTACGTGGCTCGCTGGGGATGGTGATGCGTGCATGACTACGTGACTCGCTGGGGATGATAATTAGTGCATGACTGCGTGGCTCACTGGGGATGATGATGCGTGCATGACTGCGTGGGCTCGCTGGGGATGATAATGCGTGCATGACTACGTAGCTCGCTGGGGATGGTGATGCGTGCATGACTACGTGACTCGCTGGGGATGATAATTAGTGCATGACTGCGTGGTTCGCTAGGGATGATGATGCGTGCTTGACTGGTGCTGAGAATACTCATTCGCCAAACTTTTGTACGACTCGCTGTGTCAAGCTGCTTGTGGTTGCTCGACATCATACACTATGCGTGTCCTTCTGTATCACAATAATGTGCTGAACAGTGCATGCTGACTCCTTGCAGGTGGGCATATGGCTTGTTCTACCTGTTTGTACTCTATGCTCAGGTAACAACACATGGGGGTGTTGGGATGATCCATATGCCAGCCTGATAAATTCATATTTATGAGGGTGGTGCGTAATGATCATGTCCATGAGTGTACGTAGCAGCACACTTAATTGAATGCGCAGGGTATTCATCTTCAATAGTTTGTTTGGTATTAATGGGGGCGAGCCACATAATGACAGTGTGACACTGTCATTATGGGAAAACCTCAAATAATAAAGGTTTCTTTTGCTCTTCACATCTCATTGCCAACAGGCACACTGCATAGCATTTCATTAAAAATAGTTTTCTTCTTACATGCTTTTAAGTGTGTGAGAGAAAATATCTTTTTGGAATGTCTTCTCTAGGCTGATTCACAGCTTCACAGCTTCACATGCTTTTTAGGCTGATGCAAAGCTTCTAAGGCAAAATGTTTAGAGTCTCCTGGGTTGGGTGGGTAGGAACAGTGCAAAAGAACAGTGTGTGTATCTTCCGATATCATCGATAGGCCCGGCGATATGTTTTGCGATGGCCCGGCGACGGTCCGGCAGGCCCGGCCAAAAAGTACGAACGGCCTGGCGACGGCCCGCGCGTGCCCTGGAAGCATTTTTAAAGGCTTATTATTATACCTAAATTGAGCGTTTTAGAATCGATATACGGGTTACGTACGTACATAATGATACAGAAATCGGCCCTTGTGCGGGCAGTCACTTAGAAAGTCTGTCGTGTGATGATACCGAAATGCTAGCATGCGATAGCATAGTAGGGCTTTATTTAAATTCTGATGGACGACTAAAATGGGCCGGTTAATAGCGAGGCGGGGGTTCTAGCCATCTGGCGATATCGCATGGGCCCGGCAATGGTCGGGCAGATCTGGGCAGATCTGAAGTAGGGGAAGCTCTCAAGCGCGATAGGCCCGGCGCAATTATCATAAACAGCCCGGCAGCGGCCCGGCGCGATTTTTGGGGGCCTCCGATGGCCCCGGGCCGGGCCGGCAGGGTAAGGTACACACACTGCAAAAGAACAGAGCTGCGGATTCCCACGGGCGGAACTCCTAAATACTGTCGTGTGTAAAGCCTATAGATCTAACTCAGCTGCTGATTTGATCTAACGGCTCAGGAAACTCTGATCGATCTACCGGCACAGAAACCTCTAAAATTCCGCAGGCTCCAATTTAACCATTTCTTTTGCTCTTCACATCTCATTGCCATGTAACAGAGATCATTAGGCACACTGCTCTGTGCCAGGCTGCCGCTGCTGCTGCTGCCGCAATCTCGGAGTGGTCCACCCGAAGTACTTCTCCATGTGCTCGTCGGGAACAGCTGCCGGGTCAATGTAGGAGTGGATGGCAGAGGACAGCTGAGACCAGCCGCCCAGGAAGTAGCACTTCTCAAGCGCCGCGCCCACAGCCCTGGCACAGGTACAAGCCCCCTTGCGGGTGCTGTGGCCAGAGAAGTGTCCCCCTTCCGGAGGGACACACCCCAGCCTTCCCAATGCCAACTGCACCCAGCCATTAGCTTGCGCCGACTGGAGCTTCCCTTGCTCCCACGGCAGCCTCCAGTAGCTGCCCTGCACTTTCGAGCCCGTCACCGGGCGCTGCCCCCAACAGGCATCGTTCCCGCACCTGCTGCCAGTGCTGCAGGAGCTGCACAAGCCCCGCCACCCCCGCTGCGGGGATGGTGAACCTTCTCCTGAGGTGCACGTGCCCCCTGCCTTTCTCCTTGTGGAGAACCACGGAGATGTCATCACCTGTGATGCCGATGTGCCCCCTGCGCATGGAGACGCCCGTCTCTGGCCGGCCGAAGGTGACGAAGGCAAACACCACGTAGGTGCACGCCCTGAGCAGCTCCGTAGCTGCCCCGCCCACCGGCTCCAGCCCCAGCCCGTGCGCATGCACCGCCGAGACATGCCTGGCAGGCAGCCAGGTCCGCACCGTCTGCTCCTCACCCGCGGCTTCAGCCGCCTGCACCTGGAGGCGGGACATGCCCTTCACTGCTCTGGAGATCGCCCGGCCCTTGGCAGGCCCGGGGAACCCCATGTCCTCGTGCTAGTTGTTGATGGCGGACAGGTAGGGTTGCATGTTGGACGCCTGCACCGTGCCCTTGTCCAGCATGTGAGCAATGTACAGCCTCACCGTGGCCCCCGTTGCCGGAAGCCACTGCCTGCCCTCCGCCTCACAGAACGCCATGATGGCCCGAGCCTTCGGCCGGTAGTTGCCCACCGTCTTGCCGCCCAATGCTGCCCCCTGCATCTGCACTGCCAGCTCAGTGAGGGAGCTGTCCCCCAGCTCCCCTCTCCAGCGCTCCTGAAGCGCCGCATCCCAGCCAGCCACCTCCTGCACCGCTGCCGGGAGCACCTCATATCTCTCCTTGCTCATGTCCAGATCCTCCTTGTCACCATCCTCGTAGGCAATGTGGTTTAGGTCGTCCGACCCCGTGTCACCCACGGTGCCGGTGTACCAGGCATCATCCGGGGGCCAATACACCTTCACCTTGAGGCCACTCGCCAGCCCCGCCTGCGGCGCCTGCCCGGCCGCCCGCCTCCCATCCTGCAGGTAATGGCTCACCGGGAGGCGGAGATGCGGAACATGATGCCGTCCCAGCTTGAGGCCCCGAGCAGCTCGGACCCTCCCAGCCGGCTGGGAGTAAAGAGGTCCCTGCCCCGGGGCAAGATCACCACCTCGTCGGCCATGGCCTCCAGCTGCTGGAACCACATCTGCCCCGGCCAGTAGGGCGCCACCACTGTGGCGGCGCACTTCTCCTCCCGAAGCTTGTGCGCCACCTCGTCGAGGAGGGACCACGGGGGGTTGACCCAATTGACCTCTCCTAGCCAGGAAAAAGCCAAAGAGTCCACGCCCTCGCACCCCGGGTCGTGCCACTGTGCGTAGCAGCGCGGCAGCTGGGCGGAGAGCTCCGAGGCGAAGCGGTCCACGGTGTGCTGGTGCCATTCCCGCTCCGCCCACTGAATCCACCTGCGGTTTAGCCGCCAGTCGTCCAGGTCCCGGTCCTGAGACAAGCGGTCGGCCCACTCGTTTGCCTCGCTTCTGATGTACCTCGCCTGGAGCTCGATGGCGTTTAAGTCCAGCAGGATCCACAGGCGCCGCATCCGCCGCATCAGCTCCGGGTTGCGCGACGTGAAGTGCGAGAGCATGGCCACCACCGCCTGGTTGTCGCAGTAGAGGCGCACCACCTTGCCGGTGAGCTCTCTCAGGAAGGATTGCACCGTTTTGTACACGGCCTCCAACTCCAGGTGCGTGATGTGTAGATGCCGTAGCTCGTCGGACCAGAATCCTCTTGCCGTGTGCTTGAGGTTCAGCACCCCGCCCCATGCGAACAGAGACGCGTCGGTGTGCACCTTCGCTCTTGTGGGGCTGCGCCAGATATTGCGACCGTTCCACCGGCTCTGAGCCGGCAGCCTGAGCCACCACTCGATGTCGCTCCACGCCTGCCGTGTGAGCTTCACCTTCGCGCCCCATCCCCGCCTCGTGGAGAGCACGAAGTGGAGCTCCCTGAGATACAATCTCGCCGGAGGGACTGCCAGATACACAGACTGGCAGAGCCCCGTGAACGCTGCCAGCTTCCGAGCTGGGAGCCACCTCCGCTGCCGCGACGCCTCGCTGAGAAGCGCCTTGGACTGCAGGTGGATCTTCTGCAGCCTCGCCGGTGACTGTCACGCGGAACTGTCCCGCTTTGAGGTCCACCTCGAGCCCGAGGTGCTCCACCAGCTGCGTCGGCTCCCACTGCCCCTTGTTCTCGTTGCGCAATAATCCGAGTCTCACCAAGACCCGAGATGTCAACTCGCGCGCCCTGAGCGCCTCGATCCTGCTGCTTAGCAGCAGCAGGAAGTCGTCCATGTAAGGGAGCACCCGCGCTCCCTGCTGATGCTCCTCGCGGCCGCATCCTCCAGCTCGTCTGCGAACTGCCCAACGTCGTCGCACCTTGCTTCCGCTTTGCAGCTTTGCTTTTCCCGCCGATCCTCCGCGGATCTCGGAGAACGCAGACACTCCACGAGCACCTTCATGACCTTGACGAATATTCGTGGCGAGTCGTTCCAGCCGAAGGGAAGGGCGCCGCACTGGAATAATTCCCCCCGCAGGTCGAACTGCATGTACTCCTGGAAGGCGGGGTCGATCCCCACAACGTGGTATCCGTCCTGGAGGTCGAAGCTGAAGCACCAGTCGTTCGGCTTGGCGAGCTGTCACAGCTTCTTGAGCGTCTCCATCTTGCAGCGGGACTTGACGCACTGCGAGTTCAACCAGCGGAAGTCCATCACTAGATGCCACTTGTTCGTCCCCGGCTTCGGCACCAGGAACACTCGGGATACATGTCGTCTCCTCCTCGCTCGTACCCATGCGCCCGTCCTGAGACACCGCTCGGTCTCTGCGGCCATCCACTCTAGCTGCGGAGGGGTGGCGTCGCCCAAAGACACTCTGTGATCGAAAGGCAAAGGCGCCTTGTCGACCCAGCGCATCCTTGCCCGTTTGCTGATCCACTGCATGACCTCGGAATTCGCGCCAGCTGCGCGCCATGCCCCCCTTCTGCTCCGCACCCTTTCCTGCAGGGTGGGCTCTTTCCGTTGGACGCCCCGAGGGGCGGAAGGCATCCAACCTTTCCGTGATCGGAAAGTTAGGTCTGGGCTTGGACGCCTCGCCCAAGCCCTGACCCTTTACCTCCCTTGCCGCTGCCGCGGCCACCTTCACCTTTTCCAGCACCACCGCCCGCTGCGCCTTTGCCTTTTCCTCCTTGACGGTCACGAAAAGTCGAAACTTTGGCGCTGGCCTTGGCGTGCGTGTTCACCACGGCCTTCGCCTTCGTGGTGTCGAACTCCTTCAACCACTTCGTGAGCACTGAGTCGCTCGCCAGCCCGTCGCTGCCTGCGTACACCTTCTCCTCGATGAAGGCCAACTTCGCCCGCAACGCCTCAGCTCCGTCGTGTGATGTTGCGTCAGACTCCATGCTCGCTCTGAGCTGTTACATGGTGTATTGGTTGTTCAGGAGCGAAAAAACGCCCTTAAACGTGTTGTGCGCTGCGAAAACACACTCACTCAATTCCTCCACCGTTGGGGGGTCTTTTTCATCTTGACACCAATCTAAGGTCACCTCGGAGAACGCAATCGCATCGTGCATGTACGAAAGCGCAGGGGCAAGCACCAACTGCTCGTAACACATGGACGAGTTGGTGCGTTTGGAGAGGGCATCGTAGGTCTTGTCGTTGTACAGGTCGTACATCTGCGGCATATCGGTCTCCAGTGTCGCAGGTCTCACAGGGAATGGATTCCCTTCAACGTGTGGGACACACGGGAGCTTTTTTAATGCCTCCAACTCCGCGTCTCCGCTCTGAGCGGAACCACCACCCTGCGAAACGGCTTTCGCTGCCGCCTCCTCCGCGACTTCAACTCTCGCTGCGAGAGTCTCCATCTGCTTCATCATGAGCTTCATCATTGCGCCCTGTTGCTCCAACAGGACTTCCATCCCGGACTTCGCCGCCGGTTGTCCAGCCGCGCCAGCATTGTTCTCCGACGCGCCTTGCGCACCGTCTTGACTCATTGTTGTAAGTCGTCAAGGGTTTAAACTTCCACAGTAACATTAAAATGTGGGGTAAATTTTTGCAGTGTGCCGCACTAAGAATTTCTCCGCGAGGAAATTTTCTTGTGAAGTTCTTTTGCCAAGGCAAAAGAACAGAGCTGTGGATTCCCACGGGCGGAACTCCTAAATACTGCCGTGTGTAAAGCCTTTAGATCTAACTCAGCTGCTGATTTGATCTAACGGCTCAGGAAACTCTGATCCATCTACCGGCACAGAAACCTCTAAAATTCTGCAGGCTCCAATTTAACCATTACAAAATGTTCCTGCCGAAGGCACAACAACACTTCATTAACATCAGCCAACACATCGTGCTTCACCACTAGCGCGTTCCTGAGATTACAGACGGAGACAGCACGTGTGCTCTTGTGTCCCTGTCCACGCCACCGCACACAATTGTCGACTCCAGTTGGAGTCACCCACGCGACAACCTTGTCGTTGTCCCACCTGTCAATGTGAAAAATGCGCCACGACTGTCACGTCATCCAGACATACGGACCGACTTGCAAGTGATGATATACCGTCACATTCACCATGCAAATGACACTGACACTGCTGTCTTGAAATGGTGATGACACTGCTGTCTTGAAATGATGATGACACTGCTGTCTTGAAATGGTGATGACACCGCTGTCTTGAAATGGTGGTGAGCTGGTGACACGGCTGTCTTGAAATGATGATGACACTGCTGTCTTGAAATGGTGTGTCTTGAAATGGTGATGACGGCTGTCTTGAAATGGTGATGACACCGCTGTCTTCAAATGGTGATGACACTGCTGTCTTGAAATGGTGATGACACTGCTGTCTTGAAATGGTGATGACACTGCTGTCTTGAAATGGTGATGACAGTGCTGTCTTGAAATGATGATGACTTTGCATTCAAAGAGGGCATCACACCAGCCATTCCAGCAACACCATGACTACTACTCCCCGGATCTTCAGTACTGTTAGGGACATGTACTTCAGTCATATTGACGTGAAAACCGCGCTGTGTCTACCTAGACCCAACAGTAACAATCATAAATAATGCATGCCAGTACCCAGTCAACAAATACGGCTCAAACCCTAATTATCTAATAATAATTGAAGCATACCAGCAAATCAATTGGCCATATACTGTAGGTCAAACCACAACTTTGAAACTTCATGTTCAGTCGAACAATCAAACGTTGGACGTGAAAAATGCGGATAATAAATGTCACACACCCAAGAATCATAATCAAAATCCGAAGAACACCGTATGTTGTGTGTAACGCGCACGTGTAATGCTGCATGTTCCTCGTATACAGGATGTCCAACGAATCCTACCGCTAATCAAATCCCAATCCTGATTAGCATTAGAATTCGTTGGACATATACAAGGAAAATGCAGCATTACACGAGCGTCTCACACATAACATACGGCGTTTTCCGGATTTTGATTATGAGTCTTGTGTGTGTGACATTTATCCGCAATTTTCACATCCAAATTTCGATTGTGGTATGTGGTCGAACATAAAGGCAGGAAACGAAACCGGTCTGGGCAGTGCCAAGCATACTTTCTGGTATTTATGTTTTCACGAAAGCATACACTATCACGCCGTACCTAGCTACTTACTCTTGTTTAAACATAATATATAAAACGTGTTCCTTAAACATCACTTAATTGCCCATACATGACTGGTACTTCCGGCAGGCGGGACCACCCCATGCGGCCTGTGTGAGTGAGCACAAACAGTCCCCAGGCCAGGTGGATTCCATCTGCCAATGAGCACAATTGTATTCCCCGCGGCCCCTAACTATATGGCTGCTGCTGCCTCGTGGAGCGCAACAGACTAGTATGCCTGAGTGTATTACTATCTTTGCTGCCAGGAGATGGACCTACACTGCGGTGAATTCTACACCTGTGTCTTCCCTTGATTTCTATCGGGAGCACTTTGTTTTGGCGCCCACAAACACTCATTATTTCCCCATCAAATGCCCAAATCCAACGGTGGTTGGCACTGCTTTATTTCTTTGCAGCGCGTGCTCGGGACATCAAGTAGGGGAAACATTGGCCGTTAACGTGCACTCCGCACTGCATCTGGGGCTCCCCTCTGATTTAATTGACTACTGCAGCTGGGGCTCCCCTCTGATTTAATTGACTGCTGCTGCTGCTGCTATGCCTGGCCCGAGCACCAGCATGGAGTATTTGCATAACGGACCCGAGATGCAAGGCTATATGATCTCCCATCCGGCAGCTACCCCACACACACATTTTCTTTGTACTCGTATGCATGTGTGTGTTCATGTGTGTGTGTGGTATCTTGTTGCGGCCCCACTATGTCTCTGAATGCTTCTTGCTTTCATTAGGATGGTGGTATGGCTTTTGCCAGCAGCAGGCCTCATGCCGCTCACTGTGTCTGTGTGTGTGTGTGCTTAGTACAAGTGAGTGTGTGTGGAGGGAGCACTGTAAAGAATTAGCTCAATTTGCAAGGAAATGCGTTGCCATAATTGTGAGTGAGGATCATTCTACCAGCATCCAGCCAATCAAGTGGATACAACTAAGATTTTACCTATCAACGCAGATAGGTGTTTACACTCAATCCATCACTCAAGAAGGATTGTGCTAAATCAACAGTCTACTGATTAATTACTAATGTGCTAACGAAAGCAGGCTTTACCGACTTTGCGGATACTTGATGGGTACAGCAGTGTATGACACATGTGCATGTTGTGTGGGGATCACTGGAGCAGTCCCACCTGATTTTCAAGCTGCCGCGTATCTTGGCCGCGATGGATGGCGTCCTGGTCCCCGATGATACTCCACAGTAAGTAAACTGAACAATAGAACCTTTCGTTGATGGTGCACCTAGAACACCGAGAATATTACCGAGAATATTACCGAGAATATTACAAATGTATATTATATGTATGGCTTGCTGCCCGTTGCGTTCCCGTGAGTGGCGTGGCAGGGTGTATATAAAATCGCTTGCTGCCCGCATAATTTATGTACGACTTTTCTCACCATCAAATCCCAAAATCCCGCCAAGGATTTGTACCGCACAGTGTAGCACGTGCATGGGCATCCAACGACGGAGATCGTGCAGGACATACTATTCGTGTAAAGGTTAGCATCGATGTTAATAACACATTTTAGTAAACATCCTAAGCTGACAATTATTATATATGATCAGGTACCGCATCTGCCGTGAAGATACATAATTATCATACCCATCCCCGCACCTACCCCCCACCCTGATAATGATATCACAGCTCAAAAGAATATGCCACGAGTATCACCACGCATGCCTGCGTGCTCGACAGGTTCTTCACACGAAGCAGTACAAGCTTCCACAATCATTGGATCAACTTCCACACATCATTTTATCAATGGTTCCTGCGATACATATATCTACCACTCGGTGGAGGATACAGGTGCGACTTGGCTTTGCAATCGCTGGTGGGAGGCCTCCGTTCGGTGTGGAGCTTGTCATTTATTTATTTTCTAAGCAGCATATGATCTTCAGTAGCAGCGCACACGACATGGGAAATTGAGGAGATTGGGGATTTGTGTATCTATATCTGATATGGCGCTTGTGGTGCCAGGGGGATGTTGATGACGATATTGTTTGCAACTTTCCTCCACGGCCTCGAAGTACAATGGCTTATCTGGGGGGCTCTGCACGCGGCGACTCTCGCTACGGAAAGATGGCTGAAAAAGTTCACATGGTATGTGTTGATGTTTCTTGTCATTCAAAACCTCACTTTGGCGCCCGTGGAATATTTGCAGTATACCATCAGGACCGCAGGGTGGTTCACTTTCCAACTGGAGAGTTCCACGCACGGCAGAGATTGAAACTATTATGGGCAGTATGCTGTGACATAAGATCGGGCATGCATCTTCTTATAAAGCATACACTATCACATTGTAAGTAATTCTGTCTAATAAAATCGAGTATAAGAATTCTTTCTTAAAACATCACCTCACTTGGTTTTGTGCGGTCTATCACGAACTTGTGAAATCCAAATGCACACTTCACAATGTACTATGATGGTATGCTTTACAATTGTGCGCTACCATGGTTTGTGCAAAATTGCAAAAGCATGCAGCATGTCAACATTGTAGACAAAAAGCCACTTGGTCATAAATTTAGATGGAGCATATGATGAGCTCATCCGCGACTTCGCAGCTGCATGCTACCTGGTTCAAAGTTCAGTGCGTGGAAGCTGAGGGGCTGCGTGAGAGAAGTCTCTTCTTCTGTGTACACGTTTGAGTTGTCTCAGAGTATATGAGGGGCTCGTCAGCTTGACGGGTTGGCTTATGTAAGGATGGCATGCGCATGCAATGTGGCATTCGAAGTCTCCATTTTAACTTGATTCAATGCGAGTGCGTCCATGCCAGGTCATGTATAATCACACAGCGACTCCTAGCTAGCTAAACTCAGCATGGCCATGGCCACTCATTGAGACATCGGCACGTCGTGCACGGACGCATATGGCTCCTCTTGCTTGGAGGCTGCATGCACACTACCATTGGAAGTGTCTGTTAGGGTAACCCCGTGTATAATCATGAGCCCTTTCACAGCAGCCGCGCTGTTAGCCGACTGTCGGCAGAATGTGAAAATACTGATGCGATCTGATTGCGATAGTTGTATAGCTTCCATTGCAGATTCTGTATAATATCACAATTATCTACGACGACAGCCATACTTTGTATGGAATACATCAACTTAATTGTACACGTTGTGCAAAGTGTGTCGAGACATTTTGGTCACCCCTTTTGTTTTCCATGGGCAATTTTCATCTCTAAAATATCTTTGATGTCTGATTTGGTGAGGTTCCTCACAGCGCATTATCTCGCTAGGTAACGGGACCTTGTAGTCTAGCACCTAAACACTGGGCACAATCCTAATCTACAATACTTACAAATATATTTGCTATTTACAAATGTACATACAGTCTGATGCTGCCGGACGCGTGTGTTATGTTTTGTTCCACCCGCTTGCTGCTCAGATGTTGTCTGTCAACTTTTTACTTTGACAGACAAAATCCAAGTGTGTGTGTGTGTTCACAACCCTAAATTACCGTCTGCTAGTGGGTGTTCCAGTACTACTGGTAATAAAACAAGTCACTAGGTTGGAAGGAAACGAAGGCTCCGTCTGCGGTGTCTCGGTACTCTGTCCGGAAGGTCTCAAGTCTCTCAAACTCACACTCGGGCGCGTTCAGCAACGTTTTTTCGGGCTAGATAATGATGTAGGATCATTATCTGGATTAGTAAGTGATTAAGTATGGTGGCACGATGAAAACGTGGATCATTAAGTGGCCTTATTGCAATTATACGTGACGACGGTCGATCCGCCCCAGAAAGTCGGGTATCGTTGGAAAGAGGCCGTCAAGCCGGATACGCTCTTGCATCTAAGTCTCGGGCGGATCGACCGTCGTAACGTATAATTGCAATAAGGCCACTTAATGATCCACGTTTTCATCGTGCCACCATACTTAATCACTTCCTGACATACTTCCTAATCCAGATAATGATCCTACATCATTATCTAGCCCGAAAAAACGTTGCCGAACGCGCCCGAGCAACTAACCAAGTGTTGAAACCGTCGCGGTGACAAGGAAGCTTCAGTGCTGCTCCCGCGCAGGTCTAATCAGGTATAGGTTAGCACATGGGGTCAGGCGTTACACTGGACCCAGCCTGTTTAAACTGTGAACATGCCTGAGCCCAAATGCTGTATTCGCTGAACCGCCGGACCGGACGGAGCGCGGCATATCGGGGCGCTCTGCCAGACAATATACAAACACTTCGCCCCCTCTGTCGCAAAAATTCTGTAGCATAGAACAAATCTATTACCGGCAAGCGGGGGGCGGGATGCACCCGGGCGGGCTACCTTTGAATACAGTACCTGAAATGATAGCTCACTATAATTTCAAACACACGAAGACCATCATTGTTAGGAGCCATGCATAATAAAATGTTCATCCCGGTGTGCTACTCATATGAGGTAATGGGGGCAACACCTCTTCCTAAAGTGGGACAAATCCCCGATTAATTTCCTTGCCCCAGTGATCCTGGCTACCGTAGGTATCGCTAAGCGTGATTCCTATTGAAGCTCATTTATTGGGTGACCCTGTGGCTGCTTTATGTGATGACATGCATCCCATGCATGATGCATAATTATGTATAACCAACGTTGGTGTCATGAAGAATATATGATAGCCACATACAACGCTTATGTCCCATAATGATTAGCAATGTAGTGAAAGTAGATGTCATCAATGACGTATGATATTGCCACAACTCAAACTGTCCATCACCCTGTTTTTTTGAGACCAACATTATTAGGTATTATCTAATCACCAATGCCATTAATTTTGTCAATTGCTGGCATGCAAACATAATTGATACTAACTAAATGAGGTGTATGACTTGGAACCTGTAATGCACGGTTTAACAATATATGCGTAGTCGCATAGGCTACGTCTTATTATGAACGTGCATGCCTTAACAAATGAGCTTGATTCGTCGTTTGTACCACAATCCAGGTACCAAAACCCGAATTGTTTTGTCAGAGCAGCCAACCAGACGATAACTTTGTACACCATGTTTGCTCTTGCCACACACAGGTACCAATAATCACGATCATGCTCTCATGCATTATAAATAAACATGTATGCACAATATGTTATGATGTTGTCTTGGTCGTCCTGCAACTACAATTATTTGCCGCCGCCACCGCCGCTATCAGTGGGCTGGTGCTGGGAGCTCTACTTGCTACCTGCCCGCCTGTCCGCCTGCCTGCTGCTACTCGCTGCATGCATGCATGCATGCCTATTTGGCTGAGGTTTTTTGCTAGCTGTTGCTCGCTGTATTGATGAAAATAACCCGATATCGGGTGGTGCAAAGCGAACCACTAGACTGTGGCGTGCACAATGCATAGTGACGACCGGAGTCGATGGAACCCCAGGCAACAAGTGACATAGGTAGGATTTAACCTGCTAGACCATATAGCGATACCAGCAATATTTCCAATATTGCAGCATGTAATGATACAATGGCATTGTGTGTGTGACATTCTTCCTATATTTTTACTATATTTATTTTCCTATATTTTTGACATTCTTCCTATATATATGTGTGTGTGTGTGTGTGTAGAATACATGTCATGCATGCATTCATTATATATATATATATATAGTAAGGATGGCACACACACAGTGCCATGGTATCATTACATGCTTTGCTGCAATATTGGAAATATTGCTGGTATTGCTATATGGTCTAGCAGGTTAAATCCTACCTATTTCACTTGTCGCCTGGGGTTGCATCGACTCCAGGCGTCACTATGCATTGTGCACGCCACAGTCTACTGGTTCGCTTTGCACCACCCGATATATCGGGTTCTTCATCGTAAACTTCTTCCGTTGGAGTGTTTCTGCTCCGGTTGTTGGTGGTTGGAAGTGAACACCGAGGTTCTTTAGTAAGGACCGTAGAATTGGTTAACCCCTATGGAGCGGTTTGTACCGTATACGAACACTTTGACCGCTCAGATCATAGTACATTCACAACTCGAACTGTCATGACTCGTTGCAATCGCACATCCAAGCTTCGCACGCCCACCGCGATAGGTATCATTAATGCTCAAGAATGGATTTTGCACATATACCTATTATATATACCTTACGCACGGGGCATTTCGTTGTGAGCGAATCCCCAAAGTTGCTCGAGTCATGGGATGTAATATGTGTAAAATCTATCCTAAAGTGTGAGAAATCGCGGTGTTGGTGGCATACATCGACATGGGTATGCCGGTTCAATGGTTTGTATCATATCACATCACCATGCTCTTCATACGGGCCATATATACGTTCCCGATATTCATTTATTGCTAAAAACACTCCATTTACGCCTTAAGTATGGAAAACATTGTAAAACTAATGTTTTTTTCTTGTTTTTTGGTGTTTTTTTCGCCTACTTGCTTGAATATTTCGATATATCGACGCGTTTGACCAAAAAGATCATTACCTATTCCAAAACATGAATAAAGGAGATTGTTTTATGGTCATGGGATGACTTATTACTCGATTATGCGGTTGCGAGAACTCAAATTTCACAAATTTGGTTCCTGGAACGGCATGTTTTTTGCTTGTATATTGTCGATATATCGTTGTATATATCATGTGCGCATGCATGCAATAGCTCAACATGACCGTCTATGGGTTGTGGAACATATGTCGAATCTCGTGCACCTAACATGATACCATATACCACAAACACAGTGCATTTGTAAAATATATGTTTTTCGCAAAAGGTTCCGTCCGCTCCATAGGGGTTAAGTGCCTAACTGTGAGCGGAACACTCTCTTGGTAAGATGTTTATGATGAAGAACCCGCTATCGGGTGGTGCAAAGCTAACCACTAGACTGTGGTGTGCTGAATGCATAGTGACGCTTGGAGTCAAACCTCAGGAGACAGGCTAAATAGGTAGGATTAAACCTGCTAGACCATGTAGCGTGGGGTTTGACTCCAGGCGCCGCTATGCATTGAGCACGCCACACTCTAGTGGTTAGCTTTGCACCACCTGATATTGGGCTCTTCATCATGCATGCCTACCTGTTATTGCCGATTGTCCGTTGCTGCATGCTGCTCGCCGCCTGTCATTTGCCTGCTGCATGCCCGCGGCTGCCTGTCTGCCTGTCTGCATGCTGCTTGCCGCCTGCCTGCCAGTCTGCTTGTTGCGTGCTGCCCGCTGCCCGCTGCCCGCTGCCCGCTGCCCGTCACCTTTCTGCTACCTGCTGCCCGCCTGCCTGCATCCCTGCTGCTATTACGGTTATCTGCTACCAGCTGCCAGCTATGAACCTGATGTGTTGTGCACAACGTTGCTTAGTAGTTGCTCTATTGATGCACATAATGCAATCACGAGCATGCAAGTGAAGCATACTTGATATGTATTCACACAATTTTATCATCAGCGTGCAATGCACGAGTGTGCATATACGTACATATGCGGTATGCGGTTGAGTGCAAGTTGAGCATGCTGATTGGAGGCATGAATTAACCACTACAAAAAATGCGTGTTTACAACTCATCTTCTTTGTACTGTCTTTGTACTGATGAGACCCGATCACTGCCTTATCGTTCTTTGCAGAGATATACCAACAATGGCGCATGTTCATTTTCTTGGGCTTACTTACATGTTTTCATGTATGAATGCGATGTATATCCACGGTAAAAGTTGGACACTGGCCGGCGCAATGAAGGAGTTGTGAGGCAACCGAGTTTTAGCATACACCACAATCGGGATGCTCTCTTTGACATCTTATTCTTACACAAGTATACATATGTGCAAGTACTCAGTACTATACCTACCATGTGTAGACACACACTCCATTTTTATTAATTATTGTTAATATCGTTTCCTGCCTCTTTATCATGGTTCCTTCTTAAATCACATCGTGAACCCAGCATCAGTGGAAAAGCTAGTCCGGCCGGGAGTTTATGAGAAGTGGGTTCGATCGACTATTGCTAGGGAGCACTCTGTGTCCACGTTGTTCCAAGCGACATTTTATACATCAAGGTATCGGTTACCACAGTTCCAACTGTGCATACAACCGACATTTTCTAGATAGTGAGATGTGTGCCGGAGTATGTGCTTCAAATAACTAGAATGGTTAAGTACTGTATGCTAGAAAGTGTACCAATCGTGTCCATAACTTCTTCATCAGAAGACCATTTTTGTCAAAGCGGTCGATGCACAACCATATGTATTCGTTTTTAGAACCTTTTTTCTTTTGAACTTAACAATAATGTGAACTGCATACTCGAAAAACCTGGTACATCTGTTATAAGTTTTGGCTCGAGGGTAACTATAAGTTTTTCGGGCTGCGCTGCCAGCCCAGCCTTCGTATGTAGGTTTGCGGCAATAGAATCTTGCTGTGTGCATGGTATCGATAAGTAGGTGATATAAACAATACTTGGTTATATGGTTGTGTCACTGTTCGGTCTCAGTCTATAGTTATCTCACGTATAACTCTATGAAAAGTTCCCGCAACTTTGTAATACACCTTTGAGTTGTCTCAGGTAAAAGTTCCTAAAAACTTCCGCACGCCAGGTGGTGTGGATGCGTAGTGCTAGCGTGTCGAAAGTGAGACACACACCATTACGAAGCTTGCGTAACACCACCCGATACATACAAGGGCGTGATGTAGGGTGAGCGATGTGCGGAGTCGGACAGGATCGGCATCTTTTGGGGACACAATATAATTGAGTCCGGGTCCCACAACCTTCGAGGTGGGGAGTCGACCAATCGATACACATATCATAAAATTATATTCGGTGGGGTCTTCCCGGTCATGCGCCATCGTCCTCACAGAAGGAGCAGGCGGAGAAGTCAGAGATCATCCCAGGCTTACCACCCGCCAGAACGCAGAGGGCGTCGAACTTCTCAGCGTCGTCGTTGTCAATCGCGTGTTGGAACTCCAAGGCACGGTAGTCGTGTCGTTCGTTGTCGGCCGTGAAGGAGTCGTCATGTTTGCCCCGATGTTGGCCCGCTTCCCACCCCGTGGGCAGTCACGGTGCTAGTGACGCACGCGGTCGCGCATGCACCCGTGATTCCCGCAAAACGGGATGGTCTGGCCCGAGCCTTTGTGGAAGACTACCTTCTCGGAATAATGTTTCTGCGACCAACTTCCCCCCTCAGGGGGAGGCTGGGCCGCAAAACGGGTCTTCTTATGTAAACAGTGAAAACGCGGAACGGTGATATATATATATCAGGCTGTAGCGCAGGTGGTAACACAACACTCTCGGCACGCACGACTAAGATGAATTGCATAAAATACTTAGGTGTTTTGTGCAATGCACTACACTGATAGTCAAGCGAGGCGGCGAGACACGGTGCAAGTGACACAGCTGCCCGAGGTGGGAAAGCAGGAGGCAGACACCCCCGCCCCACCTTATGGGGGGGGGGAAGTCTCATCACTCCATCCCCACGACACCACCTCCTCCCGAAGGGGAGAGGTGTCACAAAGCATAATGTTAATCACGGCCTGCCGGCCATTCTACATCTGAAACCCTAAGGAGCCTTTTTCAGCTCAGCTAGAAGGGCGTCCGCCGGCGCTGGTCAACAAATGTAGGGCGGTCACTATTAATTCTAAATAATGTTCTAGCCACGAGAGAGCGGCGGGATCCATCGCTCGCATGGCTCTGCCGCTCTCTCCGTAACTGTGACGTCACATTTTCCCCACTGTCAGGGATATGACCGATTACATATGTGTCATACATGTCATACATGTCATACATGTCATGTCATGTCATGTCATGTCATGTCATGTCATGTCATGTCATGTCATGTCATGTCATGTCATGTCATGTCATGTCATATGTTATAATGACACAGTCGTCGAGTATCGTCAGTACGGTTGACTATGACATATACAGTCATAATATCTGTCATCCACTCACCATGAGTGACATCTGTCATCGAGAGGCTGATTACAACATCTCGATGATGAAGCAAGACAGCTCTTATAAAGCTCTGGGGAAGCTACTACTCGACCTATTATACCAAGACCCCAAGAACACATACTTGTATATCAGTATCACGCAAACAGTTGTTCAGTGGAATACTTCAGCGTGGATAGTTCAGTGAAAATAGTTCAGTGAAAATAGTTCAGATTTTTTACATGAAACAGGAGAAGTTGGGGGAGTGGTGGGTGGGACTCGATTTTCTTACTTTTCTGACACTTTTCAAAGTGCAGTGGGGAACGAGGTGAAGCCTACCTCAACTCAGGTGCTGGCATGCCACCAAATCCACTTCTCTTCAGCCAGCCAAGAAGTGTTCGTCCACGCAATAGGTCGGCGGCACCCGCAATGAGAACATCGCGCAGAATATTTTCGACCTTCTCTGTATCATGTGTTCATTTGTTTGTCTGTTTGTTTGCACGTGTATGCTTCAATATGCATACTGTATTCAATGCAGTTTCGACAGTTAAGAAGGTCTTACTGTGCACTGACTGCGCAATACAGAATCGCCGTCGGTGTTGCTACGGAATTCTGTGTGTATAATGCTGCATGTAGCCACAGTGGTGTGGCCCCACTAGCCCCGGACGTCGCACTGCAGTGCCGTTTGCGTTGCTGCAACGCAACGCAACGCAACGCAACGCAACGCAACGCAAAAGGCACTGCTCGCTTTCATGGTTCGCTTCGAGCGTTTCTCCGGCGCTGGGCACAGCAACTTAGGCCTCCTCTCTCCGCATCGCTCGCGTACCCTCTGTGAATATTTATGTGTTGCATCTCTATGGGGCAATACCAGTGGACGCACTCCCAAAAGGTTTCTGTGTAGCAGCGGGGAGAAAACTAGATCGCCACAGCGGTGTCGTCCCTCTCGCAAATGCACTGGAAACATGAGCAGTCTTGGCCCGGCCTCAGGTCCTCGACTCGCAACCCCACTTTTCAAGCTGCGGCCAAATATGCTTCGGCTAATATAGATGCACAGCCAGTACACGATGATCACCTGGCAGGGATCTCCGGCGCGTTGTCGCAAATAAGACGAGCCACCTCGGTTTTCCCCATGAGATGCACTCCTAGCGCTTCACACGGCTTTGGGCTCGCCGCAGCGCGCGCGCTCTCAGCCGGCTTCCGCAGGAAACCGCAGAGCCCAGCTCCCTCACCGGCGCGGCGGATCATCCGAACACTCACTCCACGCGGAACACTATCGCCTCCGCAGGTTACTCCACGGATGGCGGGTTGCTTTGAAGTGGACGAAGCCTCCGGGCGCCCTCAGCGCCTGCAAGTGGGGACCTACAACATTTACAACACTACCGCGCGCTATACCGGCGGCCGGCAGGAACTGCTCGCCGCCACCATCCATGGGCTCAAGGTGGACGTCCTCGGCCTGCAGGAGGTGGTGTTCGGCCCGCAAGGTCAGACTCAGACGCTGCTCGCTGGCCCTGGCGGCTGGGCGCACGCGTTCGAGGCTCCGTTGGCCGCGCCTCTGATGGCTGGCGAGGAGGATCCGACTTTCAGGATCGACGGGAACGCCTTTCTGGTCCGGGAGGGCTCGTGGCAGGTGGTGGAAGGAAGCCACGAGACGCTCGCACTGTCCGACAGCCGCACCGCACAGCGCCTGCGGGTGAGGCATGCCGAGGCCGGAATAGAGGTCATCCTGGTCAACACGCATCTGCACTGGGCAGCCGATCCGCGCGGCGTCTCCCAGCGACCTGACGCCGAGCTGCGGGGATCGCAGATGGAGATGGTGCTCGGTTGGCTCGAGGCGTGCCGCGACGTCCCGACGATCCTCGTTGGGGATCTCAACGTGTTCTTCCCCGAGGAGCGCATCCACTCCTTGCTGCAGCGCTGCGGGTTTGAGTCGGCCTACAAGCGGGTCCACGGCGCGGACTGCAAGACCTGCCCCACTCCCCTCGAAGCGCCGACCATCGCTCCCGGCTCCTCGGTACAACAGAGCTGCGACTTTGTACTCATCCGGCAGCCGGTCGCTGCTGGAGCCCATGGGGCCATTCGGCTCATCCCCGTGGAAGCTTCTCTTGCCGGAGATCGCCCGGCGGAGGACGACCAGACGTTATTCCCGAGCGACCACTATGCAGTAGTTACCACGATCGAGGTCCACCATCAGGCGGGCATCGTGCCGAGTATTGCCCCACCAGACTCGCCGGCCGGAGGCCCTTTGGCGGACCTTCCGTGCAAGTTGCGTGATGCTGTAGCCGCGCTGGCCGCTGTGCCGGATGAGACGTGGCCGCGGGTGCCGGTGGAAGCCCGTGCGGTGTCGTGCCAGTTTGTGCAGGAGTGGGAGCGGCAAGTAGCTCTGCATGCTTCGGGCTCGCCACACGGGCCCCTGCCCCTCAACTCATATCGCGTGGTGCACGGAGGCGACGGCGACTGGAAGACATTCGACCCTTACGACTGCAGCTGGTGGTGCACGCGCGCCCTGACACGGTGCGAGCTCCCTCTTTCTGAGCCCTCGGATCGTCGGCGCTCTCATGCCACCCGATCGTGTTGGTTCCAGAATCGCTCGTTGCCTTGTCTTCCGGCTCCCGAGGTGCGCCGCCAGCTTTTCGGATCTCTGGGTCTGGGCGGGGGCTGTAGTTATTGCCAATGGGTTGTTAAGAGAGCTTGCTCCGCAATCCTGAGAAGACTTACTTTAGATGCACGCATGGTAAGCGCGGGACCTTTGTCCCAAGTATGCATGGTGGGACTTACTTTAGATGCACGCATGGTGAGCGCCGGACCTTTGTTCCAAGTATGCATGGTGGGACTGTTGCATTGTTGCGAGTCTCCCCCCGTTGGCGCTGGAAGCTGCTGCTGTACGGGAAGCCGCCTCTTCGTGAAACTCGTCTCCAACTCTCCATGAGTCATCACCGGTGGATCTGTGATTTCATTGGTGGTCAAAATGCGGTTGGGCAGCTCAGACGAGTCGCGGCTGGCTCACCTTTGCAAGCAGTGTTGCGGCCGCAGGCATGGGGACCGCAGCCTGGTGGAAACCCTCATGCAAGCGGCCGTTCTCACAGGCGATGCCACCTTTGTGACGGATGCCTCCGGGGCACCCTACTTCGGCACAGCTACCGACTTCTTCAGTTACTGTTGGAAAGCGGAGCTGCACAACGTGCTGAGCAGCGTGCAGCAGCAGCAGGCGAGGACCCGCTGCCGCTACGATGCACCTCTCTCTCTCTCTCCTGGGGGCATCCGTGGCCCCTAGCGTATGGAGCCCCTGCCGCTGTAGCTCACACGCTCCGCGCTGCTTCGGGGGCTGGGGGGGGCTGGAGGGGACTCTGATGCTCCCCTTGCGCACCGTCTCTGCACACGTGGCGTCAAAAAGGTTCACAATAGAGAGAGAGCTCACATCTCACGTGGCACTGAGCGCTTACAGCTGGCATCAAGAGCTCACATCTGGCGTGGCGTCTGATGTGCGATGCAGGCTAGCCACACGGAGCGCTGCTTTTTTTGGATCGACATCTTTGCTGTGGGACAAAACCAGCACACATGCACGGGTCAGCGAGAGAATGCCGCTGGAGTGAGCGCATTCGAGCACGTCATATCCATCACCCCACGCACCGTGTTCTGGTGGGCGCCCTGGTGGGGCCCGGAGACGCTGCGAAGAGTGTGGTGCTTGTACGAACTCCTCCATACGCTCCGCAAGCCCGATGCCGTGCTCAAGCTTGGGGTCACGTGCAATGACCTTGAACAGGCGCGCGCTCTTTCCTCTCCGACCTCTCAGATCCGTGGCATTCATATTGGCTACAGGTAGATTCCAATGTCAGGCGTGTGACGGACGTGTGGTGTGTAGGACACACACGTCAAGACATGATGGCTATGAAGAATGCTCATGGTGTGGATGCGAGCTTTGCGCCACTTGTCACGCAAATCGATGCCCTAGATATCAGACTGCCTCCCACATCCTGGCGGGCTTCGCCTGGGATCAAAAGCTTCAGCATATACTTCAAGACTCACCCCCAGGATCTGCGATGCAACGTGGCGCATGTGCACCTTCCTACACGTGACTCGAGGTTTCCCCTCACTGGAGAATCTGAGCAACCGCCCTCCGATGACTCTGCTGACTCTGATGACTCCGATGACTCCGATGACTGCCCCATGCGCCCGCCATGCGCCCGCCATGCGGCCCGCTGCTTCCACGTTGCCTGGATTGAGCCTCCTGGCAGCATGAGGTGAATGCCACGAGTTGCCCTGGGTGTATGCAATAACTGGCCCCTGATGTTTCCTTTGCGGGCGCCGATTTTCCGATTGGTTGCTGGAATGCAGATGCGTCGACCCGAGACGGCGGCCCAGTTGCAAGTCGCGATTGACACCATTCACACCGCGGAGGCTCAAGCTACCGTTGGGCGCGACTGGTACCAAATTCACTGCCAGATTGAGACCCTGTTGCATCCGGAGTCCACTGGCGTGTTTGTGCCATTCGATGACGAGTTTGACCTGTTGGATCCTGAATATGTGCCGCTCCTTGGGGCGGGCGCCCTGGGCGAGGATGGGCCCGAAGTCGACTTCGCGGACTTCGACGAAGGCTCAAGTCGGGGAGTGTGCAACGGGACGAGCCTCGGCCATGTTGAACTTGATCGAATGGTCCGGACAGCTTTTAGGAACATGCTCCGGGACTCGGGAGTCTCTCTGCCCCCGGCTGCAAGGCCTGTGGTGTTGGAATCTCCTCACACCGACCGGATCACCGCGCTCGTGGCATGGAGCGAACCCAATGGCGATCACGGTGATGCATCTTGGTTCGCCGCCACATCCGCAGACCGCCAGACAAGTCTGTTTAAGCTGTCGCAACCTGATATTGAAGGCGCCGCTGCAGCAACGTGGTTGCAAACCGCAGTGGTTGAGATGCACTCGGGGAAGGTGAGCGCACTGGCAAGACTCGCTGGGGATGGGGAGCATGGCAACGGAAATCTGGGCTGCCGCGGCGGAGGGCTTGCGACAGGCTCACACGATCGGAGTATTTGCGCTTGGTTGCTGCCTGACCAGGGGGGTGTGCAGCAAGACGATTTGGACGTGCATCATCAGATGACGGATGCAGCCGTGTGTGCCATCGCAGTGCTGCGTAGCGGTGGCGTGTTGGTGGCAGACTTTGAAGGGCGAATTACGGTGTGGACTGTGGCAATTGAGGCTGTGGGCAGCGGTGTGAAGTGGGAGAAAGTCCATCAGGCGACCAACGAGACAGGCGCACCAGTGTTTGCACTGGCTTGCCGTGATCAGACGAGGCACGTCGCAAGCGGCGACGGTGCAGCGGCTGTGATTGTGTGGCGATGGGAGGGAGATCTCGGTGGCCTCTCGCAGATTTGTGTGATGGAGGGCCATACTCAACCTGTTCAGGCTGTGGTATGGCTTCATGAGAAGGACGCCACATGCATCGCTTCATCTGGCGCTGATTTTACCATACGCACATGGTCCCTGGATCTCAACGACATTTCTGTCTGTTGTGGCGGAAGCTGTGTGCAGGTCATCAATGCCCATACCGACGTAGTGAATTCACTTGTATTTGATCACACAGCCAACGTCTTGGCATCAGCATCTGATGACGGAACCGTGCGATTTTGGTATGCTCAAGATTTGAGCAGGTTGCACGAGATGAAGTGCGTTGGTATGCTGACCCATGGTGAGGGAGTGAAAGCAATTGCATTCACGGCCGGTCATACCAGTGGGGACAAAGGCAACCGTAAAAACGAATCTAGCATAATTGCTGGGCTTGCTGGAGGCGGCATATGCGTCTGGTCAGAGTGTGTTCACGATAAGTATGAATAAAGTTGCACAGTATTTTCCCGCATCCATGGGTTAGCACACCTGACAAGCACCCGCAATTATGCTTGGGAAAGTCATAGTCCGTAATGCGCCAAAGAAATAGGATGTTGATTAATTTCCAGTATTACCATCACATAATATGACCGTTGTGACCTCTTCCGCGCTGGAGGAAAAATCGACCATTCGTATATAGTTCGATATCAAGCAAGCTTATATCCATTATTGTTTCCTATCATTATGATTTGGGTTAACAGTAATCGATCGACAATACACATTGCATCTGGAAAACGCAGTGCGGGCTGTCATCAAAACAGCTTATCATTCTTGCCACCCATTTTTTGGTGATGGTCAAGCGGTCAAATGAGAAGATGTGCTGACCCTTCCTATCGGAAGCATGATGTAGGTGCAGAGCTGTTACGTCTGCCCTTTTTTCTCTCTTCTTCCCATTCAGGGGAGGTTTTATTGTTTTTTCCCACGGGACAGTATCCACACCCCCTCCCCCATGTTTTTGAGTACACCGAAAAAGCTATCGCGATAGATGTGATATGTGAAAAACTGTCTTGCGAAGCTTTACTCCACACCGGGCTTCCCCATGTTATGTGAAACACACGCATTACAGTACCCCCCTAGTTACCCTAGCTACCCAGTAATCACATCTGTGGAGCTAGTCTAGGATCTCGGAAGGGTGCATACTGCGGCAAATAATCTGCCGTGTGCGCAAAACTCACATAAATTGAAGCAAGCTCAGACTCTGCATCATGGCAGAGACGCCGACAAGTCAGCAAAAACACGAAAGATGACATAACTATAAATGAACGAAACGGTCATCGAAAGAAACGAAACTTGAGCAAGGGAGGTGGGCGGGAATAACACCCCTCTTCGAAACAAAACAAACTGCCTTCGAAATCTTCGACCACTCAGTGGTACTTATGTTCCCGTCTGTCACATAATATGAGTTATGTGACACAGCACCTCTCGTTCCACTCGCTGTACCGTGACACATCACATTAAAAAAATAATTATGAGTCAATAATGTAAATTGCGCGTATTGATGGTGTGCAAATACGTCAATAGCATAGTCGAATTGATCTTGGATGATTTATCGATTGGTCGGACAAATGCATGGTCGGAGTCACGGGATTCATGACGAGTGCCCCCATTGCCCTTGTCATCAAAATTGAAAGGATCCTCATGAACGAAAAAAATCGGATATCGAATAATCGACGATATCAAAAACCCAAAAATACAATAGTCAGATATGAATAACTACCCAAAGTGTACCCAAGCTCTTTATAAGGACCTGGGCAAATTACTTAGTCAATAAACTAATAAAAACGTTGTGATTCGTGCATGTATATACGCGATGTGTACGTCATGATATGCCACGTCATTTGTCACTCAGCTGAGCGAAGCGAAGAAAGAAATCGGAAAACGAGTTTAGAACGGATGCGACGCGACGCGCCGTCTCATCGTATCAAACGAAAACGAATCGTCAACGTCGAACGTGTTGCGAGTCTGGATAGTGTCATCGTAATTCGTACACGCGATCGCCATCGTCGTCTACCTCACTGACGACATCACGAGGCCAGGCCACGACACGAGTAAGACCATGGCGTGACACCATATATTCAACATATCATTTCCCCGATCCCCCCGCATTGCATGTTGGCCTAGTGGAAATTTTGAGATCGACAATTCTTATCCGATTCGATTGATAAGAGTAACTATAAGTGCGGGGAGGACCAGAAGGTCCGGGTGGTAAGATGGATAGAGGGAGCCGGCACTTCGTGGAGTGACCACAGTGGAGACAGCGCGGAGTCACAAGCTTCAGCCCCCGTGAGGTTACAGATAGTCGCACTGTCAGCTGGAGAGAAGAAGACCCTCACGCAGTGGTTCTATAGTGAGCCACGCACCCGGAGCGGGAAGATCCTTTGGCATCCGGCCTCCCCGCAGGAGTTGGCTGTGCTGCAAGCAGGAGTGACAGAGAGGGAATACAGGCGCGCCCTCAAACACGGAACCCTGTTACACCAGGAGGGGCTACCAAGGAAACTCTTTGCAGGTAGGAGTGAACTTTGGCAGAGCGCGTGTTAAGGAAAGTGGAGCGACCCCCACCCGCAACGCCTTCACAGCACTCTCGGCGGTCCCAGCAGAAGCCCAGAGGCAGCCAGCCGTGCAGCAGTGGGAGGAAATACCCAGATGCGGATTGGCATATCCACCAGGCTTTTCACCAATTCCTCGCTTCCCTCCCAGCGACAGCAGCGGGTCCAGTGACTCCAGTGACTCCACAGTTTCCCCGGAACGAGGCAGCCGCGGCAGCAGCAGGCGTAGAGGCAGAGGTAGCAGCAGCGGCAGCAGCAGGCGGCAACGGAGGCGGAAGAAGCAGCTGGCTAAGAAGAGGGCAGTCAAGGCAGCAAAATGGAAGGCTGTAGATGAGGAGCCTGCCTCTCGAGTATCAGCTCTGGAGTCTGAGCTGACAGAAGGGATGGCTGTCAGAACCTTGTTCAAAGACAAAGCTCTGCGGGACCAGGCTTTTGAGTGTCTTCCAGAAGAGCGTCAGAAGGCCATCGCTCTGGCAGCAGCTCGGGGTGAGGTGGTGAGTTGGGAAGAAGAGGGCTGGGAAGCTTTGATAGCAACCTAGAGAGAGGTTCTGAAGGGAAAGGAGGCCATCTGCGCAGTAGTCAATTCACCCGAAGAGTCGGAGTGGGTCTGGTATGACTGGACTAAAGCTCGGCACGCCTCACTGAGTCCCGACGAGGCGTGGCGTTTAGCCATAACCACTCGATCAGAGTCCGGAGGATCCCCGTCCAAGACTGGCAATGACGAAGCATCAGGCTCGGCGTCATCAGCTAAGGCGGCCCCACCAAGCCAAAACGAAGCCCTGGAAGAGTGGAGAGACCCATTGGTACCCATCACTGTGGAACAGGGCATCAGGGACTACGTGAAGCGCCACGACGCTGATGCTCGGACGGCGGTAACCATAGCCAAACAGTACTCCACCCTAGCTATTAGCTATGGACATGCCCAGAACCACAGGGCTCGGGAGTCATTGATCAGTCCGGTGATGCAGCTGGTAGGACCAAGGCGGGATCAGGCTGTTCAGAGCGGCACGGATTGCAGTAGATGCGGTAGACTGCTGTTATCTCCAGCGGGAGGAGTTAAGGTCGCTCTCTGGGTTAGTATGGGACGTCATGCTGGGGCCCAACAGAACGTGCGTGTGAGCAAGTTCCACTCTGTCAGAATTGTACCCAGCCGCCTTGGTCTGGTGCATTAACCCGACTGCCCAACATTCCAACTCCAAATGTCACTTTACCACAGTCACAACCACCCCGACAGTCCCAGCCTCCACCTCCACCAGAGGAACCTGAGGAAGAACCTCCGAACTGTCCACCGCCCCGAAGACCGGTCGAGCAGGAGCAGGCAGAGAGGGACCAGCAGCGGGCAGACTATACCAAGCTGAAGGAGCTGGAAGCTGAGGACAGATTGTTGCTCTCTCCACGGAAGCTACGAGACCGCATCACCACGTACACATGCCCTACGGACAGCCCAGCGGGGACAGACCATCTGGACATCTGTTAGCTCCTCTGAAGAAATTCATGAGAGAACTGCAAGATCACTTCAAGGAAGCACTGGTGAAGAGAGCGTTGACGAAGAAGAAGTCCAGTGACGATGGAGATCAGGAAGGAGCCACCATCACCACCGTTCCAGAAGAACTACGACAGATCATCAGGGACCGGGTGGAGGGGTCAGCGCAAGGAGTTCTAAATCAAAAGGTAGTGGCCAACCAGATGCTGAGCCCGGATGATTTAGTGGCCACACTTGCGCGAGCATGTGTCACTGACGCCCACCTGAGCATTTTACCCAATATGCTGTCGCGAGCTCGTCAGGCCTCTGGCAAGAACGCTGGAAGGAACGCCGCCACCTTCCACCACTCGCTAATGGAGTCCTTCGACATGCTGGAAATGTTGCACAACCATGGGGTGACGGGACCAGTAAGTAGAGCGGCATTACCGGGAATATTTCTAAGTGGATTGACACCAGAGCTGCATGCCAGGGTCCACAAAGAATTAGTTGGGAAGGTGGACTTCAACCAGAGCTCCGGAAAGGTTGGATGGGAGGCAGAACTACTGCGTAAGTATGTGGAGCAAGCTACAATGGAGGAGCGCAAGGATCCCGCGCATCTGAAGACTGCTCGCGACCAATCCCCTTTTCCTGTAGCTCCCTTGGCAGAGTTCTGGGAGGAAGAGGCATCTCCTAAGGAACAGTGCTACGCCATGCCCACGACTACGACTCCAACGGAAGTGGAAGGCCGACAGCTGCCAGGATCGTCAACCTACTCAGGCTGTCGAAAATGCAAGTCCAAGGAGCGTCTGGCTCACGACTGTCCACATCAACACCAGCCCCAGCAGAAGGCAGCCTGGGTCAAATGTATCTGGGAGGAGGCCTTCGAGACCTTCAAGAACGCGGGGGTAGATACTGGATCTGGCGGGATAGTGGAGCAGCAGCTGGCACTGGTAGCCCCGGAGCACATGGATTTTGCCGAGGGAGAGTCGACGGGGGCCGGTTCCTCTCCCGGACAACGCGGTTAGGCCCCCAGGCGCGCGATGTAAGTACTCCGCACCTCGCTATGGCCAACAGGAGGGAGGCCGACTCTGAAAAGGAACCAGAGAGAGGCAGGCAAAGTCAGACCTACCGGTGGATCACTCACTTCAGAGAGGATCATCGGTTGAGGCACGGACCAGGACCAGCACAGCGAGCGGTGGAAAAAATGAGGCGGGCATTACGCTGGCTGAAGAGGTCACGGCCAATCACGGTGGTAGCACCAGGAAGAACTGAACCAGAAGCTGCGCCAGCACAGGCATCCCAACCAACAGCGGTTCAGATCAGATTTCCTCTGTTCGGCAAGGGGAGTCAAGGGGCCCCTAGCACGAAGGGGGTGTACCAGCGCGCGTTGCAGCCCCCTGGAGTCAGAAGGGTGCGCTTTAGAGAGGAAGCGGCTCCGCGCCAGCTGGTCGGAAGAGCTCTGCGCCGACAACTGTGCTAGGACAACACACGGTGTCATGCGCGGATGACTCAGCAATGTCATACATGCCAGAAGTGTCATACGCGCCTTACAGCATTAGCGCCCGAGACCCCTGTTGAGGAAGAGACCCCCCTTATATGGGAGTACACAGTACGCCAACGAGAGAAGCTTAAGCGGGATTATGCCAGTGGCCTCCCATATTTGGAGCGGGACTCTCCTATGGACGAAGAGCTACTGCACATCTTAGCCAAGGAACAAGCGCAAGAGGAAGTAGAAGACGGACTCCTCCAGTACGCAAGTGACTTGGCGACGAATGATATGGCGCGAGCAGCGAAGGACAAGGTCATCCAAGTGGCCTTGTACCCACCTGATCACCCACCCAGGGACCTGGTGCAGACAGCCACCGCTCAAGGGCTCTTGGCCGATGCAGGCACCTACGAGTTACCATGGGACTCTGACATGGACGACCCTCCTGACCTAGGCGACCCTCATGCCAAGGACGACCCCTTCGTATGCCAGCTCAACAGCATCATCGACAGTGGGGACATGAGCCCTGGCTGGAGTGATCTCTTGGCGGCTGTATCAACATCGCGAGCGCCACCTCGACAGATCAACAATTCCAAGGCCCCCACCTTGTTCGTTGTTCTGGGCGTACGTGAACGGTCGTCGTGTAAAGGTGCTGGTGGACAGTGGGTGCTCCACCAACATTATCTCGGACAAGACTGTACGCAGCATTCCCTCCCTGACGCCTCGACCTCACGAAAACCCCATGCGAGTGCGAGTAGCTGACGGCGCGTCGTACGATGTCAACACGTGCGTCCGTCCTCGACTGCAAGCAGAGACCACCAAGGGGTTGTACGTCAAGCAATTGGAGCTCAGAGTGATGCCCATTGATCTTTGCGTGGATATTATCCTTGGAGGACCTTGGCTAGCCTCCCACTCCCCAGTCACCCTGGATTACTCCCGATGGGGTTCCATCCGGTTTGGTTCTGGAAGCAAGAGAGTGGTCATTACAGGCTGCTCGCCGGGAACGCCAGACCCCTCAAGACCCAAGGATAAGGCCATGGCGCTGGTACAAGGAGTCTTGTTGGACCCCAAAAGGGTACGCAAGGACCTTCGAGCCCTCCAATCTAAGGATGAGTGTGCCTTCGTGGTGTACCTAGCACCCGACGGCACCTTCGGGGCGGTCGCCTGTAACGAAGAGACCGACGCCGAGACCAACGCCAAGCCCATGGACGCTTCGTCCGAGCGTCGCGCCACGCCTAGCTCTGAGCAGCAAGACGCCCAAGTCGCGGGCGCCATGGACTCCTCCCAAGCGGATCTGGGTGAGACGGACGCGCCTGCGCTGATGTCCGCGTCAGACACTGACTCCGAAGCCGAGGACGCTCTACTCCTCCGGGAATCTGTGCGGCCCAGCCCAGGCACCAGTGACGAGGACCACTTGGATAAGGTGTACGCAACAGTGGAGTCCACCCGCCCACAAAACTTTGACGTGGTCGCGCTGGAGGGTGCTGTTGGCCCCCCGGCGGACAATGCGCCATCCAACAACCTACATCTGGGGTTCTTCCAGAGCAAGCGCGAAGCTTTGGGAGCATTTGCTTTATTACCTGAGCACGTACGTGCCCAAGCAATCGACGACCACGCGCAAGGAAAACCACCCACCTGGCATGCCGAAGCCGCAGCCGCGCTGGAGCAGGGAAGGCGCTTACTCCGCGAACGTCGGCCGCGACGCAAGCGTGTGCGCTGGAGCGACGAGAAGCCCCATAAGCGGAGCACACAAACCACACGGTGGAGCGCATGTTGCGCGCCTACGTTGACGCAAACCAGACAGACTGGGATTTGTGGTGCACCCCGGTGGAGTACGCCATTAACGACTCCAGGTCCGCGGTTACTGGATTCACACCCTTCGAGCTTTGCTATGGGCATGCCCCAGCGTCGCAGCTCGACTTCTTCGTAGAAGCTGCGTTGGCCTCTCGTAGGGGCCGCGCCAAGGGGGGGAGAGGGGACGTCGTGAAGAAAGGCACGGCCCACGAGACCGCCCGGCAGTTTGTTCAGCAGTTGCAGACTGCTCGCGATAGGTTGCTGGTAGCTCAGCAGCAGCAAGTGGCCCAGTATGATGCTCGCCATCGCGCTCGCCGGTACGCAATAGGTGACATGGTGTGGGTGGACGCCACGCATCTCACCCAGCCCGGGGATCGGGGCCTACACAAGAAGTTGCTGAAGAAGCGCCTGGGCCCGATGGAGGTGCTGGAGGCCTTCCACAGCGACCGGCAGATGGAGCTCGCCCCCGAGGACCGAGGGGCCCCCGCGGCTTACCGCCTGAAGCTACCACCACAGTGGAAGGTGCACGACGTCTTCACCGTGGATAGACTCACCCCAGTGGAGTCGGGCCAGGACAAGTTCGCGGACAGGAGTGCGGAGATTCCGCCTCCCCCTGTGGACGTGAGCGGTCGTAAGGAGATGGCGGTGGAGTGCATTGAGAGGTCACGCACGAGGAGACGTAGCGGGCGGACATGGACGGAGTACATGGTCAAATGGGTAGGTATGCCGCGCTCCGAGAATGAATGGAAAACTCGCGAGGACCTCGAGTTCGATGGAGTTGGCCGAAAAGGGATACCTAACCGCGCTCTTTAGGAGTTCGAGAAGGTCGAGGCCAAGAGGCAAGAACGTGAAAAGAGTAGAGTCACTCGCAACAACGGAAAACTTGCCTCTCACTCACACTACCTTACCCCGTGACTAGTGTGTTCTAGAACCTCATGCCCTGATTCTCAGCCCCGAGCCCCTATAAAGGCTTTAGCCAACCATACTCGGCGGTAAAAGAATAACCACCTAAGGCCGGTGGTGGGCGCAAACCTGTGAGAACAAACACACAGTGAAGCACTACTAACAGGGTGCTACGCTCGCATATGTCAACCGTGAACCTGTGAAGCTATACACAAGATAATACGAAGAGATATAGCTTCTGCTGAGAGAATGTGATGACAGCCCCTAGGAAGTCAGGTGTGGAAATGGCAGATGCTGGAAGTGACGCCCCGACTGTCATTCCTATAGTTAGGGTGTATGACTGTCACCGGTCCCGGAACCCTAGACCCCGAACATATAACGGGAAGACTCGGTATTCTCTCTATCCGTTTATCTATTCTGATTACCGCACTCCGAATATACAGTCAAGCTGATATATTCAGCAGGTTTGGTACCACGCACGCTTAATTTTACACTGCGACTTTGGCCATGATTGGCTAAACACCGACGCTTGAGATGGGGTGAGGAACCCGCGTTAGAGGGGTTTTCGGTACGGGCGGTATGGCTCGGTTACGGACGCGCGGTTGATTGGACATGATTGGGCAGCGCTGACAGCGGCTTATTTTTTTTCGTGCAGTATCGTTGGGCTGGACCTTGTTGTTACTGGTCTCTAGTACACCGTCCGACATTGATCAAGTTCTTTCGTCCCACACGACCGCGTGGAATTTGCCGTTTCCCTGATTATCCTCGACGACCCGCAGCAACTCGCTAGCCGTCGCCCACGCCGTTAGCCTCACCTCGCATTTTCCTCCTTCCCCTGTCTCTGCAGTCATTTCATTATGGGTACATCTACAAGATCGCACACCGCAGCCGCACGCCGCTCGCTGGTTACAATTTTCGATGATGCCGCAGCTCGACATGCAACCACTCCAGCCACCCCTACGGTTACGGCTACCCCAACTGCCCAGTCGGCAGGGGCACTGTTCCTCGATGCGGTCAAACGTCTGGCGAAGGAATCCTTCGACGAGCGCGCCGCCAAGCTCGTCATCAAGAAGGTGTATGACGACAAACATGGACGTTTTGACGGTACGGAGTCGAACGTCAGCTCCGTTTTCGCCCGTCTGGTACTGGCATTACGGGACATTTTCGTCACTGAGGAGTCCGCATTTGCCTCCTTGTTTGACCTGGAGGATGCCACCCTGCCCGTACGCGCTGAGGCGAACAAGCTCTTATTCTCGACACTGGAATTCATCGTTGCTCCGGTGTCACCCGCAGCAGACTGGATGGAGTCTTCGGCGGAGGCACACCCGTTCGATGGGAAACGGGTGTTGCTGGAGATCGCCAGAATGCTTCTGGATTCTGGCGGACCCTTCCAGGGCACCGCGGACCTTCTGGCCATCAAGATCAACCAGTTCGACCCGTCGCGGGCTTTCGCCGCCTTCAACGCCGCTCTCCGGTCCGCTCGGCGGAAGAGCACTCTTGACGACATGGAGGTCAAGTCCCTCTTCATCAAGTCCCTCGACCCGGTTTTCTACGCCCGCCCAGTCGTCAACCGGCTCCTGTTACACGACCAACGTGCGGCGGAGTCCCTTGCCACCATTCAGCAATGGACCCGTGAGTGCTACGCGCAACACGGGACGGACTCGCACGTCTCGCCAGCTACGCGCACGGTCTCCGCCCTCACCATGGCCAGGCAGAGCGACGACGAGGACTACAAGACCGTCTTCGGCGCGAGCTCCGCGACCAAATCTACGACATGAAGAAGGAGCTGAAGGCCCTCTACAACCGTCTCGACGACACGAAGGGCTACACGCCCCGCAACGACAAGAGGAACGCCGTCGGGCGCGGTGGACATGGTGACGGCTACCGCTTCGGGGCGAAGCCCCTCGCCGAGCACGGAAACTTCCCGCAGGCCTTCCGTGGAAAGTCTTCGGGTAAAGTGGCTTTCCACAAGCCCACCGGCACGTTCGTTCCGTTGTGCCGACACCCGGCATGCTCCGCTACGGCGGAAAAGCATTGGCATCGAGACTGCCCGAACGGCGGGCCACGCGGACATGTTGGAGCACATCAAGGCATGGTTTGCTGGAGGTCAACATTAGCATAAAAATTTTCAAATATTTTTATTTGATAAATAGGTTGGCTGAACCTATCTAAACATATTATGCGCTTCGGGGAGTCAAGTGGTTAAGGCATGAAGAAGTTATGGTCGATACCGTTCAGCGATCTCCCATACTTAACCATACTTAAGCACCAACTAAAAACACATATATCTCGAGATCTAGATCTGCAAATTTTTATGCTAATGTTGACCTCCAGCAAACCATACCTTGACATGGTTTCAGCATTGCGGACGGCGAGCACGACGTGCTCGCCATGCTGTTCCAGCACGCCATGGACGACAACGACGCCGCCCGTTTCGACGCCGTTTGCTGCGTTGCGGACGGCAAGCCGGAGCTCTACGACACCGCCTCCGCCTTCTCCTTCGCTGTCGTCGAGGAGCAGGTGCCCGACACCATCGACGAGTATCTGGAGTGCCGCCAACCCGCTGACACCCGCTCCGGGGTTTTCGCGGTTGGTGGTGCTACGAACATCCACAACTTCAAGATTCATGACGAAGTCCGTGCCGACGCTCTGGACGCGCCATCACCGCCGGCACCGCCCTCCGCTCCGCAGTCGGTGGTTACCGACGAGGGCATGTACCCCGTCAGCGCGCTGCACGCGCACGAGCCACACGCGGCCTTCATGGACAAGTTCGCGTACGACTTGGACATCGCGGGGCCGGAGCCGACCCTTGCCATGCACCACATGGGCTCCGACGCGCCCGTGGGCCCCGTCTCCGTAACGACAGACAACTCCAAGAAAGACGAGTGTCTTCCGCCTCCACGGCGGGCTCTGGGATGCGGCAGACCACCGATGGGTTTTGGACTCTCCGCCCTAACGTCTCTCGCGATCTGTTTCCTATTTGTTGTTTGTACAACTGCCGCGCCCTCACGTAATCACTCCGCGCCGGCATCTTCAGCGGCAGAGCGCGCCGGCGACGGGGTCGGTGGTGCTGGTGTGCTGACGCCCACAGCCATCCCGCCGGATCTCTACTGGCGACCGGAGGGCTGGTACCCAAGCTGGTACCGGACTGGTCAATGGTCCGGATGGACGTGGCTCCCGGGCCCCCCGCAACCACCTGAGGCAGCTCCGATTGTTGCCGAGCCGCCCTCACCGGGTGGTGCTAAGCCGTCACCGGACGACGTGCCACCCGCCTGGGGCGGTGGAACCGACGATGAACTTTATTCTTCAATTCAGGGCCGGATATACAGTCAAGCTGATATATTCAGCAGCAGATGCTAGAATGAACTGTCTGACTACCGAAGTCGATATCGGAGATGGCGCTGATGACAGTGAAGTAGTCATAGTAGTCGAGCCGTATCGGTGATGACACAGATGACTATGACACTGTCGGCGTGCCAAATCCAGCAGGGTCGTCACCGTCGATGGAAATGCCAGTTTTCTCCTTGTAGCTGCCAGACTTGAGGATGGTGACTAAGTCGGCGGAGTAGTTGAAGGCGAAGGATAGGTGTTCCGCGTACTCGGATTCCCGGCCTTCTTCCACAGGAGTAGATACCAGAACGGCCGGGTTGTTGAAGTAGTCGAATGCCGTACAGTAATCGCCCATATTTAAGAAAACAGGGATTTTGGGCCAGCCAACCGTACTCATCGAGTTGGGTACCCCCTCCCCTGCCATTGTCAAGAAGCTAAGAGAACTCGAAGAATAGTAAGCCATTTTCTTTCAATTAGGCCACCTATTTTCTTAAATTTTCATTGATAAACGCTTAAAACGGCCATAATTTCAGGAAAAATCGCCTGCGGCGCCAGCACAAAGGTTGCTTATTTCGGGAATTTTCTTAGCCGAAAAAGCCAGCCAGCCGTACTCATCGAGTTGGGTACCCCCCCCAAACGCTGGCTGCTTTCTTAACGTCGGGTTTTCTTAAAAGTGAGTGATTACTGTAGGCGACAACCGGGTTGATGCAGGTTTCGAGCGAATAGATGCCGTGGACACGATGCGTTTGCGGGCAGGTGATGGTGAGCTCGAGTGGGGGCTCTGGGAAGTGGGAACCCCCGCCAGATCCGTGCGTCGAAGGAGCAGGCGTGCTGCCCGCATTGGTACGGGCAGCGCGAAGGGCTTCGGCAAGGGACCTCTGGCGAACTTGGGACATAACGGGGGCAACGTATCGCGGCTCCAGCGTGGTACGGGTCGGGCAGAGATGGCTCTGAAGAAAGGGTGATTGCAAACGTGAAGGTGAGTGCAGGAAACAGGGAATCCGGTACTCCGGACCGAGCGGGGAAAATTCGCCGTACACCAGAGCAGCGAGGAAGAGGGAAAATGAGGAAAACGGTACTCCAGACCGGGTCGAATCAACACTCCCGGCTGAAGCGAGCTTCGCGAAACGACCAAGAACCACCACAGAAGTGGTATGGCGGATAACCTGACGAGAACGGATATATATATATATATATATAACAAATATAACAAATATATATATCACGGTGGTCGGTGGTAAGGCTGGTAACAGAAACAAGCACAAGCGGTGGTCTGGTCAAGCTCAACTGTATAAGATAAACCGAATACAGTAGTTAGGTGTTTTATCGCAGTGAGCGAAGGTCGGACATATGTCGGATGCAGAATGATAGGGTGACAGGGCCACTCAGGGCGAGGGGTGAACAAAGGAGGGATTGTACCCCCCCCATACAATGGGGAAAAGTTCAGAACTCCCGTGACTTTTTCAAAAGGGGCGTTATATATACTTCGATACTTCGAAGTATATCGATATATATATACAACGTTGTATATACATATCACAACAACCGAGAATAACGCTTAACAGTGGTAGTCTCGGGTTGACAACAACCACATATGGTGGAATAAAAGGCATACGGGGTTTTATTCCCTAAGCTGAGAAGCACAGTGACAGGCTCGCCGGCACCGCGGGTCGAGCGGGTGACACAGGGACAGGACTGCCACCCCCTTACAGTGGGGGGCTAAAGTCACTGTTCCCATGAATGGGATGGGATGGGACATGCGATCCGGATGGGTCGAAGCTCGAACGAAACGTGCTACGAGTGTGCAATGTCACGACAAACCCACGACAGAAATCTTAGTCTACAAATCGAAATGCATTTCAAATCGCAAATCTTAGAATCAGCGATCTCCTTTTCGCTTTTGACGATAGCGCTTTACGATTTACTATTTGTATTAGAAATATGTCTTATGTGGAATATTGGAACTCCGAACTGCCGAACTATAAAAGAAGTCTCAGAACAGTCATGTACATTTGAATTATCGGTAGACTATTCGAGTGTAGTGTTTTGCTCGTCGAACCTCATTGTCATATATATTTCCGGGTCATATATACTTCAGAAGAGCGCGCACATTCGGCGAGCCAGCTACTCTGAGAATTTTGTCAACAACTTGGACAGCGTTGTCACTGGTGTGACAAGATCTGGCGGCGAAATTTCGGAGAAGATTTGTGAGTCCCTAATCCACCTGGATTGCTCTATTGCCCACATGCAACTCGCATCTCCCACCCTACAACTAGTATTAATGGCGAAACGTCTTGTGTGCTTCAAGAAAGCATCATTTGCCACCTGCTTGCTTGTGGACACAACGCTGTCGAACGGATTTTAAATCGATGCGTTGTACGGTTTATTTTCGATGTTGTTGCGCACTTAACGTCATTCGTCGCAACTCTCACCTCCCGGGCGCGAGAGGAGAGTGTGCTCAGCGTCGCGGACGCCGCGAGTGACAACTGCTCGAAGTGCAGCAACGGAAATCAGATTACACATGTTTAGTCTGTTCGTGAACTCGGAGTTTGACGTATCTCACGCGTTTACTTGACGAATGCATATGTATCTGCCTGTGTTCATAGCGCGACCATACTGCACCTTACTGGCCCGCACAGCACGAAGCGACATCTCACGTACCCCAATTTTCACACCTCTTGCCGCTGACAAAGAATGCATGATGGCCAGTGAGCTTCACCTTGTGCTCTCTTCTCTCGCCTCGATGCTCTCGAACGCAGGGGTGCGTGGGCGACTGTTTACCAATGGCGGAGACCGAAGTACACGAGTTCGTCGTGGGCGACGAAATCGAGGAGTTCTTCGAGTCGTCGAGTGTCGAGGAGGATACGGATGAAAGTGGCCAGAGCGAAAGACCGAGCCGTTTATCGCGAGCCTTGTCGCACAAAGAGATCGTTACGAAGGAGCTCCGACGCATTGGCAGCCTGAGCGCCCATGCGCTTGACCCCGAGACCGTCGGTGTCATCTGGCACGCGCAGGTGATGGCTCCGCTACCTCTGTAGCGATTTGCTTTTCTGCGGAATGCGGCTCAGATTGCTTTCCTTTGTCTTGCAGATCTACGAAAACGATTTCCAGGACACGAAAAGCTGCACGCCAACCGGGGATCTCAAGCCGAGACGCCCCGTGCCTCACATGCGGGAGGGCGAGTTTTTCAGCAGCCTCATCAAGACGGAAGATGGCAACTGGATGTTCCCGGGAGAGCTCAATGGCTGGCCTGGCCTTGCAATGCTCAAGGTCTTTTCAATCACGGGCAAGACGCGGAAGTTGATCGGCGGGGGTGACATCAAGAGGGTGTGGCACGCGCCTGCCGAAGGGCAGAGCGGCCAGCCCCCCGAGTACCCCAAGGGGAAATACTCTTCGGTGCGCGTGACGTTACACGCGCCGCTCTGGTCGCTCACTGGGTGAGTGCCTTGACGTTACACGCGCCGCTCTGGTCGCTCACTGGGTAAGCGCCTTGACGTTACACGCGCCGCTCTGGTCGCTCACTGGGTGAGTGCCTTGCTAACAACAAAACCCAGCTTGTCCGGCGCCGGCACTGCTAGCTACGACACTCCGGCATTGCCAACTCCGTTCTCATAGGTCCGTTGCTGAGCCGCGGCGACCACCTCTCGTACAAGCCGCGATTTTGGAACTGAATCTTCGGGGCACAAAGACTGCCTCTGATCGGTGCAGGCATCTCCAAGCTCACGTAAGCGGAGGCATAGAAATTGGCACCATTGATTGTCGCTGAGAGGAGGGATTACAAAGTATGGAGTACTAAGATAGATTACATTATGTACTCCAAAGGAATAGCAGACAGGAGAGGGGCCGTGAGGCAGGTGGAGAGCGGATCCTGCAGGAATATCTGACTGGAGGGGATGTTGTGTGGCAGGTGGAGTGAGGATTCTCCGGGCTTCGTGTTTTGGTTTGCTGCACAGCTGGATGCAGGGCCCAAACTGTCCCATGGCGTGAAGGTGAGCCGCCAGTGCTTCAACTTCCGGCTGCATTCTTGTTGTCTTCTTTCCTCAACGCCTATCGGTGCAAGGGATGCAATGTATTGTTTATGCTGTGCTTGAGGTTAAGGCCCGCCTAGTATGTGCTGCTCGTTTATCTCATTTCTCCTCCTCTCGGTTTCGATTCCCAGTATTGGCTCGCTCAGTTCCGTATTCTGGTTTCCTTATTGCAGTTCTCTTACTTCCTTTTAAGGCTTGACCTTGAAAAAAAATTCCCCTCACCACCAGTGTGTGCCACAGCCTTACCCTGTCGGGAGTGCACTGCCCAGCAGTGTGTGCCACGGCCTTACCCTGGTGACGTTTGTGCAAAAGCTTGGCCCAGCAACTGCCGAGGGTGGCTAAGGTTGATGACGTTTGTGAAAGAGCTTGGCCCAGCAACTGCCGTGGTTGGCTGAGGCTGATGACGTTTGTGCAGAAGCTTGGCCCAGCAACTGCCGTAGTTGGCTGAGGCTGATGACGCCTGTGCAAAAGCTTGGCCCAGCAACTGCCGTAGTTGGCTGAGGCTGATGACGTTTGTGCAAAAGCTTGGCCCAGCAACTGCCGCGGTTGGCTGAGGCTGACGACGTTTGTGCAAAGGCTTGGCCCAGCAGGTGCCGCGGGTGGCTGCGGCTCATGTCCGTCGAGCCACCAATGTGCTTGAAGCTTGCCTTGAACTGATTAGGGCATGTGGCGGTGCAGATGCTTGACATGCTTCGAGATTCCACGCAGCTTGCGTCAGCCGGGAATGTGTCCGAGTGTGTGCGTGCACACGTGTTCGTGCACCGGTATGCGAAGAAGGTGGAGCGCCCGAAGGACCTGCTAACCTACCACGCCGGGGTGCTCCTTGAGTGGAGCCACCAGCGCTTTACAACCGTTGTGGAGCTTGCGTGGTGGAATGGCCTCGGCGGCTACAACGGGAAGTCAAACTGGTATGACGACCGGGACAGCGGGGACACCGCATTATTCGAGGCGATGCCTGCAGGCATGAAAGCCCCATGGCGAGACGATCGCGCGGAGATTCGAGTGCTCGATGTCCCAGCCAAAAATGCTCAGGTGCTTTGCACAACTTGAAAATAGAGGACAAGTCTAGACTCGTTCTTATTCCACCTTTCTTTGACCATGCATCAAACCAGCTGATGTAGACTGCGCTGCGCCACTCTGGCATAAGTTCCCCAACTCCATACAATCGATTTCGGCATCTTCACACAGTTGAGGAGTTTAGGTCTGTATCTGGTTGACCAAGTTGACAATTTGTGCACATGTAGTTTTCCCCAAGAGTTGTGTATGACCTTTAGGGTGTCGTTGGGGTCGACTTTGACCCATGTCCTGACGTTGTGCGCGGCCAATGTTGAGAATGGCTTTCTATGATGTAGATGCTAGAAGTTGTTGGGAACTTAGATTCTACTGTTTTGATGACAGGAGTTTGAATCTTACCTGAACAAGTATACTGGTGTCGAAGCACGTTTTCTGGACCCGAAGATTCACTGCTCAGGCAACATTCGTCTGACTCACCGTTCACAGCCAGATATATTTCGCTATCTCATCAATTACGTCTCCCGTGATGGTCGATACAACGAGAAGTTCAGGAATTGTCAGACCTTTGCCGCCGACTTCTACGGTTTTCTGACAGGCACAAAGGACAGTGAACCATATCATGAGGTGTGTCGATTGTTTTACAAGAATAGGTCATACCTGTTCTTGTACGATTCCTGAACAACGTGCGGCGTCAAACTTCTTTGTAGCAAGGAGCATGTCTCAAAACAGCACACCCCGTTGATGCAATATGTTGTATATATATATAGACCATATGGCATGCTTGCTGGTTGGGTATGGAAATCAAGCAACGTATTATGCTGGATGATATCTCTTTGTATATCAGTTCCTAGCTCAACGATAGTGTCCCTGTTTGTGCACACACAAAGCACCATACAAACGTTAAAACAAAAACAATGAAACATGACACTGAATTGATCGATGCCCTGCCCACGATGATCGAAATTTGTGTGCTGAACACCCGGTTGTGTGCAGAATCGTATGCGTGCCAATGCTAGTAGTAAATATGCAAACAAAATAATCCGTTTGTATGCACGAAGTGTATATGGCAAGGAATGGTATCAGCTGTGCTGATATATCGGAATATCAGTATCAATCTATATGCGCTTTTCAAGATTAAAAAATCGGAATCAATCGCTTGCGGTTCATGAAAAATCGGAATCGATCGCTTACAATTTCGATTTTGTAAGAAATCGACATTACAAGTCAGATTTGAGTTTTGAACCGATACATCGAATCGGGAATCGATCTCCTGCCATGGCGCCCAAAATAAAGCTTGCATGGGCTGGTTTCGTCTGTTCCAGCGCGGATCGATGGATACGCCGTCATTAAAGGCGTCAGCGCCAGAGTGCTTATAAATTGACCCATGCGAGAAGCGAGATACATTTATACCGTCGATTTTGCAATCCAACATGCCCCCCCGCTCGAAGGTGGGCTCAATACCCGTGTGAACATTAGCCCCGTTAGAAACGGATACAGAAATTTGGGGACGGTTCGCGTAAACGGAATAGATCTCCTGAGAAAGATATACGACAACGCGGGTGACTGGGGTTTAGGGTTTCGGGTGTTAGATGTTCGGCAATCTGTTGACGGTCCTGCCTACTATTGCAAGAGTCAGGCGAGTCGGGAATTCTAACACTGAGCGCCTTTGTGCACACGCGCGCAGTCTCGGTAGCAGGAACTGTTTTCAGGATTCAGACGCATAAGAAGAGCCAGTAGTACGTATGTAATGTGCCTGTAAACACATTTGACAGCAATTTCCGTATATACTAGATTAATGTTAACAACCTATAAACCCATATAAATATCCAATTTCTTAAATGTATGACATGACAGTGACATTACCCGCGAGAAGGGCTATGAGCACTGGTTCACTTTTTTAAAATGGCCTTGTGATTGGTCGATTTCTCGCCAAAACGGGTCCGGATATGTATGGGGGAGGTACCGATGACCCGGGAGCACCGCGCCGCACACACCCGCCCCACCGACGGGCGCGGAGCGCGGCGCACACCCACAGGGGTGTCGCCGAGGCCGGAGGGGCCAGCGCTTTGGGCGTCCGCACCCTGCGATGGGGTTGCGGAACCACACGCCGCCGAGGAGACTTGCTCTCTAGGCGTGTCGCCGCCGCGCCCTCCCCCGAGGCCGCCTCACATCACGCGCTGGAGCACGCCGTGATTTTTGAAGGGGGGAGTGAGAGCGCGCCGCGCCGCGCGTGGGACGCCACCGCGGGCGAGAGAGGCAGCTGCTCGTACGCAGAGAGCTGCCACTGGGGGGGTGATGCGCCGCTGCACCCACACACGCCGAGCGACACGGGGCGTGTTGGAGGGAGCAGCGAGCAGCGCGCGCATGGCGCCCGGGTGTTCCGAGCCCACTTGTGGGGGAGGTACCGATGACCCGGGAGCACCGCGCCGCACACACCCGCCCCACCGACGGGCGCGGAGCGCGGCGCACACCCACAGGGGTGTCGCCGAGGCCGGAGGGGCCAGCGCTTTGGGCGTCCGCACCCTGCGATGGGGTTGCGGAGCCACACGCCGCCGAGGAGACTTGCTCTCTAGGCGTGTCGCCGCCGCGCCCTCCCCCGAGGCCGCCTCACATCACGCGCTGGAGCACGCCGTGATTTTTGAGGGGGGGAGTGAGAGCGCGCCGCCGCGCGTTGGACGCCACCGCGGGCGAGAGAGGCAGCTGCTCGTACGCAGAGAGCTGCCACTGGGGGGGTGATGCGCCGCTGCACCCACACACGCCGAGCGACACGGGGCGTGTTGGAGGGAGCAGCGAGCAGCGCGCGCATGGCGCCCGGGTGTTCCGAGCCCACTTGTGGGGGAGGTACCGATGACCCGGGAGCACCGCGCCGCACACACCCGCCCCACCGACGGGCGCAGAGCGCGGCGCACACCCACGGGGGTGTCGCCGAGGCCGGAGGGGCCAGCGCTTTGGGCGTCCGCACCCTGCGATGGGGTTGCTGAGCCACACGCCGCCGAGGAGACTTGCTCTCTAGGCGTGTCGCCACCTCGCGGAGTGAGAACGACGCCGCTGTGACCACCACCGAGAGCGACGGTGTTTTGATGTCCACTGCCAACAACACCGCCACTGTGGCCACCATCGACAACGCCGCCACCGTGGCCACCACCGAGAGCGAAGGCGTTGTGACGTCCAGTGCCGACAGCGTGCTAACGTGACCACCATCGACAGCACCGCCACTGTGGCCACCATCGACAACGCCGCCACCGTGGCCACCATCGAAAGCGACGACGTTGTGACGGGAAAAAAGGTTATCGAGGAATAGATAAGTGCATAATGGGGAATATAAATTCCGTCCTGTTTTCGGGGAATATAGATTATGTCACATGCCATCGAGCCATGCCATCGATCGTTTCGGTTTGTACTACAGTATGAACTATCACTCGGTACCCCGGAGGTACAAGCGCAAGCGGTTCAGCGTGTGCAATATTTTGCGTCTGGCACACCCCCTTCTTCTAAACAATTTTTTGCATGTAGCATGAAGCGTAATTTTTTCCACCATTCGATTCTAAAGCGTTTGTATTCATTAGGTGAATACCTTTCGTTTGAGCTATCGATTGGCCCCATCCGCAACCGCATCAGCTTAGCCTTCGCGACTGCAAGCTAAGTTGGTGCGGTGTGAGATGGTTTCAACCACTTGCGGCTTTGCATAATAGGGGTTTTCGTGAGAATCTTCTCACGAAACTTGGCAGTGATATTGTTCATATCAATATCAGTGCACCCTCAAGAGCATATGGCAAGCCGTTGAGTATATTAAAGACGGCCGCGTGCTGGCATGATGCCTTTTGGGTTTGAAACCCAAACCCAAACATGCCAAACAGCGAAGGGCTTCCCGTGAGTTCCAGCGCACGTAACTTTGCAAAATATATTGATAAGATGCATATATGTCACTTTCCTGAAGTGCAAGTTTTGCGATAGCTTGTGCGCGAAGTTAACATATTATTTCTTTGACCCAGATTTATGAGTTTGTATATCACGCTAAAATCTGTGTCAAAGAAATAGTAATACCATTTTGCGCACAGACTTTCTTAGACCTTGTGCTTCGAATATATCAAAGATAAATATCTTGGCAATATTTCTACGCAGTTACGTGCGCTAGAACGCACGGGAAGCCCTTCGCTGTTTAGCATGTATTGGGTTTGGAAACATTCGAACCCAAGCCCAATAGATCTGCCAAAGAAATAAATTGATGGTTTTGCCAACAAGTTATCTCAAACCTTGAGCTTCTGAGAACTGAAAGATATGTGTCTTGTAAATATGTGTGCATAGTTTCGCGCGCTATAACGCACGGGAATTGCTTTTCAGTTTGGCATGTATTGGGTTTGGGTAAACTCGAACACAAACCCAATAAATCTCCAAAGAAATAAATTGATGGCTTCGTGCACAAGGCTTTTGAGGCCTTAGGCCTTTGGCAACTAAAAGATATATATCTCAGTGATACTTTTGCAAAGTTACGTGCGCTGGAACTCACGGGAAGCCCTTTGCTGTTTGGCATGTTTGGGTTTGGGTTTGCATGTACCCAAACCCATTATGTGTAGCACGCGTTTTGCGCATAGCTTACATCAGAGGTTGTGCGTTTGAGGGTGCACCAATATTGCTGTTAGCAATATTGGTGCCAAGTATCGTGCGCTAGAACGCACGAGAACCCCTCCGCTGTTTGAGTTTTGATGCGATGTGCATGAAAGTTATAAGGGCCTCTCAGCTTAGCTCGCAGTCGCGACTGCAAACTGAGCTGATGCGGCCACGGATCGGCTCAGTCAAGAGCTCAAAAAACTCCCACCTAAGAGTCTAAATGATATGTCTATGTGCATTACGAACGTTGGAAAATGTTTTCCCAATCTAATTTACTCGCAAACAGTGTGGGGTATACATACGTGCAGTGAAATATTCACGGCCGTGAATTTAATATTCACGGCCGTGAAATTAATATTAACGGCCGTGAATTCCAGATTCGGGAGGGCGTAAACCGTACAGTACGTTTATGTGAGAACTGAAGTCGGCTTGGTTGCAAAGACCTGTGTATGGTATTTTCACCAGGTATTTTCAGACGTGTTCCCAAAGTGACCAAAAACCGACCGATCGGCGATCGAACGGTTTTTGGTCACTTTGGGAGTGAGATCGTGAGTTTAGGCTTGGTGACAACACGCGAGACAACACTGACTGTATTTTCAGACGTGTTCCCAAAGTGACCAAAACCGAACGATCGGCGATCGAACGGTTTTTGGTCACTTTGGGAGTGAGATCGTGAGTTTAGGCTTGGTGACAACACGCGAAACAACACTGAGTATTTTCAGACGTGTTCCCAAAGTGACCAAAAACCGAACGATCGGCGATCGAACGGTTTTTGGTCACTTTGGGAGTGAGATCGTGAGTTTCTAAGGCTTGGTGACAACACGCGAGACAACACTGAGTATTTTCAGACGTGTTCCCAAAGTGACCAAAAACCGAACGATCGGCGATCGAACGGTTTTTGGTCACTTTGGGAGTAAGATCGCGAGTTTAGGCTTGGTGACAACACGCGAGACAACACTGAGTATTTTCAGACGCGTTCCCAAAGTGACCAAAAACCGAACGATCGGCGATCGAACGGTTTTTGGTCACTTTGGGAGTGAGATCGTGAGTTTCTAAGGCTTGGTGACAACACGCGAGACAACACTAAGTATTACAGTCTGAAAATACTTGGAGAAAATACTCACTGTCTGATTTGTTAAATATGCAATTTTAACTAAAGGCGGAAGGCTTTCTCTCCGGGAGTGTGCCCTGTCCAGCGAAATAAAGATCTCTAAGATGGTATTAATCTGAGTAATCTTTTGCTTCAAAATATTATCACATATTCCTAATTAGTATGATGTGGGTACCCGTTTCGCAAAGAAGATGAAAACCCATAGCGCAACTATTGCGGGTTTCAAATTCCTTAAATTCCACCCGCTTCCGCCAAATGAACGCGTCATCCCACAACGAGATGTGTGGTTGACCGTTCAGTTTGTGCAATTTGTTTAGGGAAAACAACGCATACGAAATACTATTTTTGCTAACGCTTCCCTCATCCGTTGCCCAGGCTCTCTTGCAAACGAGCGCGCGAATGAGGGAAGAAACGCCTAGCGGAAACGTGGACGCGGTTGACATCCGCGTTTCCGCTAGAGGTGAAATTGCATTGCCAAACGGCCAGTATGTGTTTATTATGCTTATATGATATGCGTGATATGTTCATGCTGTGCAAGATGCGTCCCTTGTTGGGCGTGAGTCGAGTTGGCTGGCTCGAATCACGCCCATGATTACCCCCTTCACAAGAACCGTCAAGCATCCTAGATTCCGAACGGATCTTGCTTCCAACCCTTTCTAATTTGAGCAGAATTGCCTGCACACTCTGTGCCAGGGAACAATAGCCCGGCCAAGCCATTCGATTGGCATATTGTATTTATGCATACTGGGGCAGTGAGATGGCAATGGGCTCGGAAGGGGACTCCCGAGCCATTGACTTCGTACTATGGGGAGCGAAAGCCTGGACTTGATTATAGCTGGCAGCATATTATCGTACACCCTTCTGGTGCGCTACGCCGCTGGGAGCGTAATAGGGGCGGCGGCTGGTTTCTAGAAGACGCCACTCAGTTGAAGGCGCCGGTAGCGCCATTCTCATTACCGATTAGCCGCGTTGGGATCGCGTACTCGAATCCGACGATTGTGATTGACGATGACGAATATCATGGAATTCCCTACCAGGGGCGTAAGCCTACACACTCAGCGTCTACGAACAGTGAAGATTCGGGTACAGGCGCTGTGTCCTGGAGTAAGGAGAAGTTACCAGATTCTGATGACAATGATGACGCAGGTGTCACTAACAGTAAGGAGAAGCTACCAGATTCGGATGACAAAGATGACGCGGGTGTCATACATGACATGGACACTGCCAGTCCGAAATGGGAGCCAACTTCGCCTGAATATGATGACACTGAGGATGACGTCAGCGAGTTCGATGACTTGGTAGCTGACGATGCTGAAGAACAAGCTGAAGCTCGAAGGTTGAAGAGACTGGGACTGCAATTGATCATGGATGAGAAGGGTGAACTTCACCGGGTACCAAAGGGCACCTCCCCGACCTCACCTGTTCAGCCCGATGATCAGCCTATTACCGAGCAGAAGTCTGAGGCCATATCTGAGGATGCCCCAGCCTCTGTGGTGGAGACTGTTCATGCACCACCGAAGAAACCTTATGGGTCAGATACTGGATTGACTTCAATGGGTGAGAATAAGGCTGGGGTGTCTGAAGAGACGAAGAGGCAACCTAGGAAATATCCGAGATGTTGGACACATGAGTATATAACTCAATTGAAGTATTCCATAAGAAGTGACAGTGATGAAGAAGAAGGGCTTGACGTGGCTCCTCGTAGGAAGAAAGCAAAGATCAGCAAGGGACAATGAAATCAACTGCCTTGATTAGGATTGTCCAAATGCAGATTCTCTGATTAGGATTTGTATAGGTGGCAGATGATGATATGCCAGCCGACATGGGACAGATCGATTAGAGAATATGAACTGCGCGCCTTGAAAGTATAAGACTTGAATATTGCCCATTTGGAGGCTGTTCTAACTTGAAGTAACTATTTGGAGGAGCTGTTGCTCAACCTGTTAATTTACTGGTCAATCTTTCCTGCCATAAAGATATTGCAATTGCTTGAATTGTAGCCTTGTTCAACTGTTTATCTAGAACATTGCAATTTTGTACACTGCAAAATTGCCGACTACGGACCTGTGCCCCAAGATTGAAGCAAGATTTACCTCTGACTGACCCTTGAGCTCAGGCTCGGATACAGTCACGTGCTCAAGAAGTCTTCACTTGGAAGTGGTATTGCTCTGCGCCCTTTTTGCCCCCTGACTTTCACCCTGCATGCAAACAGGCGATTTTTCAAAACTGTTATGCTGCAAAGTGGTCAGAAAGTGGGAAAAGAAGCCGCCAGCAACTCAGATCTACCGGGATTAACAGCCAGATTGACCCGAACGGAGAGTGAAAAGTGGATCAGTGGCAGATTGAGAAAAAGAGGACCTCGGAGACCGTTTTAACGTAGGCACAAAAATTCTAGACGTTTCTTGATAGTTTTTTGTCGTTTGGAACCTGGCCCCGAGACCTGGGTCCTCATAGATCGCTACATTTTAAATTCGGATGGCCAACCGGCACGGCAGAGCAAAAATTAGACCAATTTGAGCCCAGCAGACTACATAGAAGGAAACGGGAGCCCAGAAGGATAGTTTTCCATTTTTTTTATATCCTTTGAAGGAAAAAAATAGTCTCCAATACTGGGTCCTGGCCAATTAGTCTGGATTGCTCCGGGATGGCCGCCAAGATGAAATTAGCCAAACTGCCGATCGACACTCCATTTTTGAAATTTGGCCACCAAAACTTGCATTTCACTCTGGAAAGCATATTTCGTTATTCACCACGACTTCCACTGCTACAAGGAAATATTTTTCTGAGTGTTCTGGGGGGATTTGCCAAATTGGACAGATTTGACTTCCCCAACGGTCAGATTTGCACTTTGTCACTCTTAATTTCGACATGATGCAAAACGCTAACACGGGACGCTCACCTCCAACGTCGCCTACGTCGACTCCTCGGCGTACAAGGGGACGACAGGCCAGCCAGCGCAGCACGAGAGGTGCCGCCGCCACTGGGACCACTGGCAAGGGGGCGAAGGGCACCTACAAGGCGCCCTCTCCGGGTCAGCCGC
>LGRX02005703.1:0-48619 GCA_001247695.2 Cymbomonas tetramitiformis
AGCTGAGCGTACCCCGCGGAAAATGCACGTCTCAAATTGTACAACTGTGAGGGAGCTTGTCGACACGTCAATCGAACACAAAAAATAAAGTACCTAGCCAACACTCGTAGAAGAAGTCCTCATCAAAGCAAGGTTCCTCGCATAATCCAAAGCCGATGTAAAAATGCCGAAGCAACGCAGGTAATCAAACCAGTGAAGAACCGTCGTCGTCGGTGTCCACAGAAAGCTGATACCCAAGGATACATCACCACCACCTAATGAGAACTGGGTGCTGTGCTCGAAAATAATTAATTCGCAATCTATTTTCTAAAAGTTTCAAAAATAAGTATCGCGTGTTGCCTTTCGTTGCTCATAAGGAAGATCGAAAAATGTCCGGAGCGTCGAAAGGAAAGAGAAAACTGAGAAATCAATGTCGCATAAGACAAAGTAATAAGTGCGCGAGGCCAAACAGGCCCCCAAGCACCACCGACCAATCCCAATAGTGATAAGTCGAATCGATCTGAAATCAAGGCCCAAATAAGTCCCAAAGCCCATGCCCACCAAACACGAGTGCCGAGGATACGGGGTCCCGAGGACCCGAGTTTGCCAAAACAATATGTGTAAAAATCTCGTCACCACTATGAGGGACCCATGAATACAACGAGGTGAAACTCCTAATATTTAGAGTCTTTGTTTACGAGGTAATTTAGTTTACGGCACGCGGTTGCTATTATTTGCACCGTATTTTACTCTCTGTCTACCATACGTGCACCGCATACAGGTTTCTATGTAAACCGAGGCCTGCACCACGACTCTTGGAAGGTCAGGGCTGTCGGTGCAGTGGGCCTTTTAACAACATACTTATACTTTACAGATTTGTCCAGTTGGCAATTTTTGCACCTCAATACTAACGCAGCAAAGCTACACCTTCTCGACTCGCGCAAAACTTTCCGTAGGCTATTCTTATACCTCAATACTAGCGCAGTGGAACCACCCCTTCTCGACTCGCGTAAGACTTTCCTGTCGGGTTTCTGTAACTATCAGTTTGCATCTTGTTGTCACACTTGTGCCGCGGCAAAAACTACACTCTGCAGCTCTCCATCCTTTGGGACCTTCCCGCTTACACAATGACACATATCTTTGGAGGGCCTAAGGAATCTCATACTTGAAAAGTACAAAGTCTTCATCTCCCTCAATCATCTTCTGCAGGGCGCAACTGAGATAGAAAACCGCCGAGAAAAAGTTGGTATGCTTCTGTTCGTAGCCTAGGAAGCAGCGGCCCTTGCGTAGGGCCGCAATCCCCCCACTACCAGAGCCCATGAAAGGGTCCATCGCCACCTGACCCGCGGAGGAAGTGTACCGCTCCACCAGATACTCCCCAAGCTCGACGCTCTTCTGTCCCACCACTAATGTATTGCCGTCATCGCTACACCTGCTCTTCAAAGCCGCACATCCCCTGACCTGGCAGTCATGCTTGAATGTCCCAGTAGAGTGCAGAGCCTGGAATGGCGCCGCGTAGTCCTGGAAATGCTCCATTGCCATGTCACACAGGTATTTCACCATCTCAGAGGTCTCTTTTGGAGTCCAGTTCTCCTTCGTCCCGAACTCCTTCACATTCTACTCAAGGACCGACTCCAAGGCTTGGTACTCGGTGATGGACAACGGGCCCAACACATTCCCGCAAAAAAGTTAGTCAGTGTCTGCACACCGGCTATACTCTCGAATTCCGGACCGAACTTTGCCAGCACCGCCTTCTCGTAATCCAGCTTCGGCTTGTTCAGGGAACGTGCCAGAGTGGTGTACAGGTGCCCTGAAGCCGTGGGTGTGTTCCCCCGTACCTCGGTTTGGCGCACACCATCTAATAGCACAAACCCTGGCATGTTCTTGTAAACCTGTGCAAACATCGATGCCACTTCAGTCCCTGTGGCATCAAGCACACGCTCAAACAAATAGCGAAGTATCCCGTGTACCTTCACCTCTAAAGTCCCACTAGACGTTGACGGATCGAAACTTTTCGGTACGCACTTCAAAGGCGAGCTCACTGGAGGGAGGAAAGGTATACCTTTACTTCAACTCGATTTCTTCGTGAACAACCGAACTTGGTCTGAGGCTGGAAAGACTACTTGGAAGGGACTGAGCGATATTTACGGTAAACAGAATGTTCTGGCTCGTTCAATGCACTGCCTGGGCGAGTATGTCTGTAAAGACGAGGAGTGTGTGCTCTTTCAAGTTGGAGGCAAACACTTCGTGAAGCGAATGTCGCGAACGACCGGGAAAAACGAGGAGGACTTCCTTGGACACAAGGTATATATTTCTGTTTTTGTGAAACACAAGCCTTTGTTTCCACCGATAGCTTGGGTAGCTTCCTAAAATAAACTTCGTACTTTACAGGTGCATGGTCCGGCTTGCCCCAAGTGCCAGACCCCTACCGAGTGAGTACATACGTTGCTTGTTCCGCTCGTGCCACCGCTGCACGTGTCGACCTGAATGACGTAACAGGTTGTTTGCTATTTTTCGAGCACAAGGGTGTACACACTTGCACTCCTGTGCAGAAAAAAAGAAAAGCAATCCTTTCACCATACACGCAGGAAGCCATTGCGAAAGTTGTGCCGACTTTTGGGAACGCTAGTGGAGAAAAACTCAAAGCTGCCGCGACAATGGAAGCCTTCCAGAAAATGCTTTCCTCTGACGAAAGGTCCCTGGAAGATGTCTTCAAGGTTGCGAGGGAGGTTCAAGACCAACGTGCAGTCAAAGAGGAAGTCCTTAAAGCCAAGGCGAACACCGGGAAGCGCCCCATGCAGAAGGATGCGGACATCGAGTGGGGAGAACTGGATCGTATTTTGAAGAAGAAGAACTTGAGGGTCTTCCACTTCGACCGCCATCCCCTCAAGTTCTTCATGTCTCCTCTGGACATGCCATGATGTCCGGCTGAAATCATGTTGATGATGGACCGGCGCATCGGCAAACCTCCCTTCAACACCGCAGCAGCATACTCAGATGCGGGGCATAGTTGTGTGAAGAGTTTAGCAGTTGAGCAGGTATGGATTGTTTTTACATGCAAGTTTCCAAAATAACACGACCTTACTCGAACATCCGGGAAAATGCATGGTGTTGTGGCAACGTTGATAGGCTGGTTGTGACCACGTGTAATTTCCGTGAGGCACCAGGAAGACTTATCGGGGAAATTCCTGGACAAGCACGCGTGCCAAAAAGAGTTCAACGGAGGGAAACCGGAGTTTCGTCCGTTCATGCTGGTGCGGGACAGCGGAGGAGGCGGGTGGGTTGGAGCACGGTTGCACTTCAACAAACATCTTCCGGAGAAGGAACGTCGTGGGGTTCGGATCACGGACGAAGAGGGCGAATGCATTGAGAAGAATTGCGAGCTTCATGTGGCCAACCAAGGCAGTTGGTGTGCATTGCAAGTGGCTGACCGACGATTTCGAGGAAGATCAGTTCATTAACTTAACCTACACCTGGCTACACGCTCTATGGCTAGTACCCGACGGTCCTTCCCGAAGGACTAAACTGAAATCTAGTCCTTGGTGAAGGACTAGCGCGGCGGAATTTTTTAGACGCTCTAGCCGATGGTGGTGACCCTGGTACCGTTCAGGTATCATCTATCTGACCTAAATCAAGTCCCTTTGCCCGCCATTAATTAGGGGACCACGTATACTGATGTCGTTGGATGCACAAGTGGCATGTACCCCACATATTTCTAGTCAATCCAAGAAAACTGGTGAGCTGATTTCAGTAACTGATTTTCATGATTTTTTTGGGAGATCTCTACGTGCCAGATAGGTGGGCACCGCAAGTGGTAATATTGCACAAGTATAGCCTACCCAATGATAGGTGGGCGTGGCGGCGAGTTGGGATTATGTCATTGGTCGCTATATGGCTACTGCTCGGTGGTACTTGTCATATTTATATCAGCGGGAACTGCTTAAGTATGGGACCACATTGCCCAAATTACAGCTTTGCATGACCCATATCATGTGGTCTACGAGACATATTGCCAATAGTGAGCATAGTGATGCATAGATATGACTTCAAACTATACCTCGGTAATTTTTAGGGATTTTTTCAACCATTAGGGTGCGTGTTATTGAATAATTTGCTCGAATTTTGGGTCGAAAAATGTCACAATTCAGCATTTTCGTCTTAGTGGTGGTGTTTACCATGCGCTGAGAGCATAATATATCGTCATTATAAGCCATTTACGGTTATGAACCTCTACATTGGGTCATAAACTTGATGTGTGGGTGGTGGTACACCACCCCCTATCCATCTAATGGGCCATTATTGACGATACCGCGGCTAGTCATTCCTGAAGGACTAGTGAAATTAATTAAATTTACAACAAAATATACCCTAAAACCGCGGCTCGATTACGCGTACCAAATCATGGAAATACGTGTTCCTATTATGATAGGCACCTTGCCCGGGTCCCAAATGATTTTTCCAAGCACAGGGTTGAGGTCTAGGGCCCAATATTCAAGGAGTTGTGTGCATTTCCGCCTAGTCCTTTGGGAAAGACTAAAATGTCGGGTACTAGCCATCTTTCCCCTCGAAAGGTATTGTACCGCCCTAAAACTATCGCCAACCCCCTTTTCAACCCTTCGCCACTAACGATATAGGGGAATGAGCAGGTCATGGATAGTCGTAAAGCCTTGGCCACTTTCATCGAGCAACAGTCCCGAAAGGACGTGGAGGACAACTTGACCCAGTTTCTTGCCTTCTACGAGCGTGAAGCCCAGCGCTGCATGCACTTCTTCAAGAATAAGGGTACAAACCTGGCCGAGCCTTTGATTGGACGTGACAAAAAGGTATTCGGAGAAATCGTGACCATGGCTGAGTTCTTCTCAGTGACTATTGTCAGCTTCATCCAACAATCTTGGAGGTTGGATTTCATGTTGGCTGGTGGTCATGAGGCCATCGATGGAACACGGGCGTACCGGACCTCTCTACCAAGAACGTCGCGAGGAGTGTCAAGCGGCTCGTCGGGGACGTCACTTCAGCTATGATGTTCTGCAGGAGTTCTCTGAAACTTACTTGGAGAAAACTTCGGACACCTCGGAGCATCGCAACCATCGACCGGCCACACGGCGCTCGTTTCCGAAGAAGAGGCGCATGACCGTGGACTTGACCGACGCGGAGCCCTGCATTCGGATGGTTCGTCAAATTCCGGAGAGCGGTGCGTGGGAGTGGTCAGTCGATCCCGATCGCAACAACCCCACCGCCGATCGGTCGTGGCAACTGTCTTCCCGGGTTGACAAGAAGTTGGTGGTGGAGTACTTGATGGAGGCACACATTCACTCGACGGACCGGTTGGGCTCACGGATGCCGGTTGGCACTCAGGCGGAAGTTGCCTACCGGTTGAAAACCACCAAAGGCCAGGCAAAGATGCTAACCGAGCTCTTTCTGGGAGAGACAAAGCTCAAGGTACTGCAAGTGGGAGCACCCACTCCACGCCTGACCAGGTTCAACGTGGTGAACGGCGTCCTGGACAGGGCCTTCACGGTTGCGGTGGAGGGAGGCAGTTCGCAGACGGTGGTCTTCGGGTACCTGGATGCTGCACGGGACATCCACTTCGGAGAGAGAGGGACGTCCCAAGTCCGAAAGCAACGCGTCTCTTGCAGCTGCAAGGCATGGGCGAACTTGATGGGCAGGCATGGCCGTAGCAGCGCGGTGCACTGGTGTGTGCATACAGTAATCACTCGGTAATAAGACGGGCTCCATCGACCCGGAGGTGGCAGCAGCCCTGTTCGGCAGTTTCTTCTGCCCGATGTCCCCCGAGGAGAAGGCCCTGATTCTCAAAGGAGGCCGCAAGACACCCGGCATGAGCAACTTCAAGATGACGTACCTGGAGTACTTCCCCAGTAAAGTCACCTCCCTCTTTGTGGCCCTCATAGACACCATGACGGCTCTCCGACTCGTCCCTGCCTGCCTGAAGCGATCCATGATCGTGTGCATCTCCAAGGCCCCGAAGCCGGGATTCCGGCCGCTATCTCTGATGGAAGACCTTTTCAAGGCGGTGGAAGTCATCTTCACCACCCGGTTGGAAGGCATCCGCGCGAGGCTTCCCCGCGGCACCCTCCTGCCCTCCCACAACGTTGCGCACCAGGCCAACAGGGGGACCTCCATTTGCCACGCCACCTTCCTGATGGTTCTGGAGAGCTCGCGTGTGTGCAAGCGCCAGACTTGCATTGTCATCCGCGACCTGCGCTCCTGGTTCGACAAGATGCAGCGAGAGATCGCCTATGCGTCGATGCTGGCCAAAGGGATCCCCCCGTCGGTGGTGAACCTCATTGCCGAAACCCTGTTTGGTATGGTTACCTGCGTCAGCACTCCGTATGGGACCTCCCCCGAGTTTGCCCGTGACGGCACCTTGGGGTTTGGGCAGGGCACGGTCTTTGCACCCCTGGGCTCCATTTACGGGCAGGATGCGCCGCTCGTTGCCTCTGCGGGCCGCACACACGGCTACATCACGGAGTACGGCACCCAAACCAATGGGGTTGCGTACAGTGACGATGACCTTAGCGTCACCAACGGCACTCCTGAGGCAACCCACGAGCTCGAGCAGACCTCCCGTGACACCCTCCCCCCTACTGGAGTGGAGCTGGCCATTCCCAAAGCACACGCCATCCTGCTCAACGCCAAGGTCGGAGGTCTGCCTCCCCCTCCAGTTGTCCTTCACCACTTCGACCACGAGCTCGGCGAGCCCTCCTCCTTCCATGTCCCCTTTGTCTCCCCCGACAAGCCGATCGAGTTCCTGGGCACCCTGGTGCGCCCAGACGGCAAGCAGAACGTGCAGGCGCCTAGATACGGGAGACTCATTGGTCTGGTGGTCGCCAAGCTTCTTCACCACCGCTATGAGTGGGACGAGATCCGAGTGGTGATCAGGGACTGGGCTGTGAACACCATCACCTTCAACCCATTGGGATCCCAGGTGGACGCTCCCACGCTGCACAGGTGGTGCCAATCTCTGTGCACCCCCATCTTCAGATCGCTAGGAATGCCATCCAACGCCTCCCAGGCGTGCATCTTCGCCAGTACCGGGCTTGCCTTCCGGTCCCCTGTCGCAGAAATGCTCGTTGCGTACGCCCGGGAGCTTCTCGTCCTCCTCACCGAAAAGGACGAGGCCTGCGGGAGACTCATCCGGGAAGGATGGCGCCGCGCCCTCGACCACCCCGAGGCGAATACCGTGGTGCGCTTTGCAGTGGATACTCTGGCTGGGTACGGATTCTACATCACCGACTCCTCACACAGGTTTGCCTCGAGGGTGATGGACGAACTGCAACGACAATGGCAACAACTTGAGCGCGCCAGAGCACTGAGTCGATCTCCAGGCGGAGCTGCCCCCCGTACCTGCTTCGGGGCAGCGGCAATGGGCAGCCTGGACACTCGCCGCTTCGGCATGGCAAAGCAGTTCTCTCGGCTCGGGCCCTTGGCTGTGACCATCTCCCAAGGCCTGAAAGAGATCCCCCCTGCGGAGTGGCACTCGCTGGAGAGGTGGGGGAGGTTTCTCCCGGCGCTATCGGTGATTGGCGCCCCCAAGAGGGTGGTGAGAGCGATCAAGGACGCACAGGAGCGCGCAAACTCTGGCTGGGCGTGGGAGTGTGCCATGGCGGGGGTGGAGATGCCGCCGTTCCTTGTGGAAGGGTCGCCGGTCCCGATTCAGTCCTTCGAAGATTGGGAAGGGGGACAGTGTGGAGATGATGCCACCGACCAGCCGAGTGACGCCCCGATCCCACCGGCCATGCGTGTCCTCGAGACGGCTATGAGCCGACGCAGGCTCGGAGACGGATGGGCCCCCTCTTCTGCAGGAGGTGCCCCCGGTGAAATCTGTGCCGCCACGGATGGCTCCTTCCACAGACAGGCAGGCCGGGCAGGGGCTGGTGTCGTGTTTTGCAGACCCCAAGTGCTCCGTCCACGTGGGTCGCCACACACACCCCCTCAGACAGACCTTGACCGCGTGCCCTCAGTGACCCTGCGCTTGAGCTTGCCTCTCCCCCGATGGTACGGCGCTAGACCCGTGTCCAACCATGAGGCTGAGCTGTGGGGGGCCCTCGTCTGCCTTGCGTGCGCGCCTGGGTGCCCGGGGATCCTGGCCTTGGACAACCTGGGGGTCCTCGGCTTTCTACGAGAAGACTCGACGGCGTTACCTGCACGGCCCAGGCTGCGGTCGGACCTGATCTACGCGAGAGACCGACTCACGCGCCTAGCTGAGGACTTCCGTGTGCGGGCGGGGCTGCGCACAACGGGGCCCTTTGCCTCGCCATCCTCCAACCGCCCTGACGCCACCATCACTCCTCGGCCGTCGGCTTCGGCACCATCTTCCCCGCCACCACCGCCGGGTCCGCAAGCAACACAAGCGCCACCACCACCGCCTGCCTCCTGGAGAGAGATCATCAACCGACACCCCGAACACTTCAACGCCCCGGGCTTCACGGAAGCGTGGCCTGACGCTGTCGGCCCCCTCTCCCTCCTGTGGATCAAGTCGCACCAGCGCATGAAGCCTGGGGTCCTGCCGAACTGGCTGCTCGCCAGCGCCAACCAGGAGGCCGACTCTGCGGCTGAGGATGGCACACGTTTGGCCGAGTCCGTCATCGCACAGCACGGGGACACCGTCTTCTACCCCATCTGCACTGAACGCTTCTGCCTGGTGCATGAAGGACGCCTTGTCATGGAGGACCCTGGCAAGTATATCCGCAGAGCCCTGGCAGAGGGTGCCACTCGCGCGTGGACAGGGCTCCACATCCAGGGCGCCGCTGCAGCTGCGATCGGAGACCTGTGGTTTAATACTCTCGACCCCTCGCTCTTGAAAGGAGCCCAAGCCCCTCCAGGCCTGGATGTGCCTGGCGGCCTCCCTGTTGGGTCTCCTCGCTTCGAGGCGCGGGTGTTCCGCATCTGGGGATGCACTGAACCGACGTGGGCCTCCTTGGTGGACACTGACCCGGAGGTCAAACGCGCTGCAGGGCTCCTCTTGCAGGGAAGGAGACCGCGGACAGTCGATTGCGACGTGCTGGGGAGCGACCAAGCAGAGGAGGGCGGGGCCCAGGTGATGGACGTAGCAGACGAGGAGCGTGGAGCGCCCGTAGCCACCCGAGCCCAGCTTGCAGAATGCCCGCTGTGTGGCGGGGGTAAGGCCACGCTCCGCCACATCTGCATGCACTGCACGGACCCGAAGGTGGCCGGCCTCAGGCACAAGCAGTGGGAATTCGCAGAGTGCTTCCTTGTCCGCGCTCTTCGCCATGGGCATGCTAGGGGCACTGCAATATGGCTGGAGCTCGCTGGCAACCCCTGCCACCCCCGCCACTGCGCGCACCCCCTGAGGTTAGCGGCCTCTGGACCCTGCAGATCCGAAGAATTCCCAGTGCTCTCCGCCCTTGGGTGGCTGGTCCCCACTTCCTCTGAGCATCTCCTGAGCAGCGCCCTCCCCGGAGAACCGGGAGGTCGAGAGGGGGCCTTTGACCTGGGGTACCGGGGCCTAGTGCCCGCCGCCATCATCCATGCCACCATGGACCCTATGGGGGCAGCATCCTTGGCCGAGGTGCCCCGTGCGGCGGGGGACCGGCTGGCGTCTGAGCTCACAATGGGCATCCTGGTAACCGCCGCGGGCATGGTGGACGCCCACACTGCTCAATGCAGGGCCTTGGTCTCTGGCACACTCGCGGACGCCCTCATCTCTGAGGCCCTTGCCGAGGCTGCTGCACCCACTGCTACTCCACAGGGCGGCCCAGATGCAGCAACGCATGCGACCTACACCCGGCGTGAGCGTAGGGCCCAGAAAAGAGACTCGACGAGGCTCACTCCCCAGGCGCCTCCAATAAAAGAGGAAACTACGGGGACGGCGAGCGACTGTGCGCCGGCAACGAGGACCCCTCTCTCTGGGGACAACGACGACGTTGAGGCGCCTCTTGCTCTTTCCAGCAATCCGCGGCTCTCGGTCGTCCATGCTAGCGGTAGAGCTCCGTCGGCAGGGTATCGCGTGCTGAGCGGGCAGGCGAGATCCGCAGCCACGGTGGTGCTGCCCTCCCCCCCTAATCAGGATGTCCCACGGCCGCCCCGGAAGAGCCCCGGCTTCCAAGCTGCCTCTGCTGCCCTCTCCGACTGGTCCCCTGACAGCGCGTGGTCTAAATGGTGCGTTAACTCTCCCACGCTGGCGGATGCGCTGGTGGAGCTCCGGGGAGCGCGCGATGACATGCCCTCCGTCCCTCCGCCCGTGCGATGTCTCCCAAGCTCTTAAACTCAGCGGCATCACCTATCTCCGGGGCGACGGCGCCATCATGCGCCCCCAGCCGCTCGACAGCGTCGTGTAGTGCGGGTGCTTCGCCGTTGGCCACTCCCCGGCGTGCGCCTCTCTTTGCGATGCCTGCGGTGGCCTGGCGCCCTCGATTGGTGACCCCCTACACGAGTGCGCTCTGTGCGGAGGCGACCTGGGGACGGAGGCGATGCCCCTCCCTGATAAGCGCGCACCTGGAGCGAGCTCGACTTTCTACGGCGTTCGCAGGACTGCTGATGGGAGGTGGGTCGCCACGCTCCGTGGGCGTCACATTGGGTGCTTTGCCACTGAACGAGAAGCGGCTGAAGCGTGGGACCGAGCACTGAGACGGGAGCACCAGGCAGGCAACCTCTTGAAGCTGCAGCCCAACATCGAGCTGGACGGCGGCACGCTTGGGGAAGGGAGCACCCGGAAGGTGGACTCGATCATCAGGAATGGTGGCAGAGCTGCGTGCGGCCACCCGCCGCCGGAGTGGCACCCCTTCATTGGGGTCACGCGCCGTGCGGCAGACGAGAAGAACTGTGAGAGATTCGTCGCCCTCCACAAGAAGCGAAGCTGCCACGAGGGGTCCTTCACGGAGGCGTGGTAGGCTGCGAAGAAGTACGACGAGTATGTCCGGCAACTCGGCGTCGAGGGAGATGGCATCAACTTCACGACGGCAGACGGCTTTGTGCGCGCCCCTCCCGTCCGGAAAGGGCCCCTGGACTCTATCTATCGTGGAGTCCGCAGGAAAGCGAAGCGCGGACAAGGAGGCGGGGACTGGATGGAGGCCGGTGGTCAGAATTGGCCCCAAGAAGGACAAAACCGCCAAACTGTCGCACAAGCAATCAGAGATGGAGGCGGCAATGGAGGTGGACGCGTACTGGATCAGGCACGCGGAGGCTCAACAATGGCCACTACCCTTCGGTACATGGGGATGTACCCAAGGGCCTTAGGTACATAACGATGTACCTAAGCCGTACAGATCAAATCAAGGCCCAAATCCGACGTTTTGTGCGCATTGTAGTGACAATTAACCAATAGACACCCTCTTCTATCGATATTATGATCCAACATTCGTATCCGATCCGTACGATATACGCTCTGATGCATTCAAGATCACTCTTTTTGAAGAAAACAAAAAACCCAGGTCAAAATAAACGTTTTCCCGTCGTATTCGGCACGCTCGGCATCTTTCTTTCTGCGAACGTTCGGCTGGATCCTTGTAGTGGACCTCGATAAAGTACACTTCCTATGTATAGTTGGAGAATCTAAAAGAATATTACCCCTCCGCGCTATTCACCTTACTTGCGGTATCCGTAAGGTTGACATCTCAACGAGTATCACATATTGAACGAGTAGGCGCAGGTGGATTAGCCCAGCCATAATCGGACTAGTAAGTGGCATATTATGCTTATAAATGACTAGAGTCTTCATTATCATGACATGCGTTAAAATAATTTCCATACAAGCCTCTAACCCCACCTGATGAATATCGTTCACTCGTACGTGCGAAATCCTAAGGCGAAATGCCGATTTTCGTGCATGCACATACTGTGGGATCAGTTATAGGTACCTACAACGGCGTGTCGAGTGAAGGCGTGCTTGAGTGTTTAAGTGCAAGCCCCTGAAATCACAACTGCCCTAAGGGGTGTTTAATACCATTGTAACCAATATGCATCGATATTCATCATTTAGCGGTCGTACACAAGCATCAAACGCGATGTACCTAAGGGATGTACCTAAGATTTTCGGAGTTTTGAAAATGTACATTTTCTGGAAATTGTCAATATGGATGACCTGCCTAGACTATCGTATTGAGCTAAATACCATAAACCAAATGCATCAGGACCAAAAGGGACATGTTGACAATGGCTGAAATGGGCCACACGACCCCGCGTCGAGAATATGGCGCACCGCGGCGTTAAACGTCCATATATAGTTAGGTACATCGCGATGTACCTAAGCGTGGGTAGTGGACAACAACGCCTCCCGCCAGAAAAGCGTGACGCGATACCCATGCCCAACCTCCCGGGGGGTAGACCGTGGTGGACTTACGAGTGGATCCCCGCCGACCCGAAGGACCTGGTGCGGTGTGCTGGGTGCCACAAGGGGGTCCATGCTGGGACGGCTCGAGGGGCGTGCCGGGGGCTACAGCCTGACCACCCGCGACCTGGTCAGCTCGATGGCAGCTGGCTGTGCCCAAGATACCTTGCACTGCACATGCATGGCGGCAGCCCTGGAGCTGTCCTCTCGATCAAGCACTGCCGAAGAGAGGCCGCCTGAGGTGGAACCCTACCCCGTCGTCCCGGCGGTACAGCCGGATCACGGGGGGGGGAGCGGCGCAGGCGGAGACCTGAGCCCCGCTTAAATGCCCTCCCCCGCCACCCCCGCGCTGGCGAACACCACAATCTCCGGGCACGCTGCCCCTGCCCCCCTCGGGCCCGCTGGCTCCACCCACTCCGGTGGGCCACTCACCACCGCATCCGCACCCGTCACCGACATCGCCACCTCCGCGCCAGCCGTCACCACCGAGACCATTGCCGCAACCTCCACTCCGCACTCCGGGGCCTATTGCCACCGCCATCGCCACCGCTCCGGGCCCTGACACCATCCCCGCCCTCGCGCCTGCAACCACAGCCTCTGCCAGCGAACCTGCCGCCTCCGCCACTTCCGGACTTGCGCCTGCCAGCACCGCCCCCAGGCAAGGCCTACTGCAGATCTTCTTGCGATGCCGTCCAGCTGCCTCCTGGCACGCAGGCCCCGCCCCCCCGCGCCCACATCTGGCATGAGCCTGACAGCGGCTGGGGTCACCTCCCTTGGGCCCGCCCCTACCTCCAATGCCCTGCCTGCCTGCGCCGCCACCTCCACGGACGCCACCGTAGCCGACTCTGCCCGTGCCATCCACGCCAATCCGGTTCACGCCCTCGGTGCCGCCTCCGTGCGTGCTCCGCCGCCGCCCCACGCGTGTGCACGCCACGACCTCCGTGCCCACCCTCGCTGCCACCTTGGGGCCCACCCTCCGCTCAACCCCAAGGCCTATCCTCGCCACCGTCTCCACGCCAGTTGCCCCCGCCACCTCTGAACCTCTCCTCAACACCATCGCGGAGCCTGCTCACCCACCGCCCCAGAGCTCCGCATGGCTCCTGCTCTGCGACCGAACACCGCACCCAGCGTTGCGGCTGCCCTCTTGCCTGCCCGCACAACCACCTCCCCCGAGTGTGACGCGACCGTTCCCCCCGAGCCTGTCGTGACGGTCACCTCTGAGCCTGACCATGTCGCCCTCTTCTCGCGCCCCCCTCCCTGCCGATCCCTGGCGGGCGCTCGTGGAACCTCCCCCAGATTTTGGGTGCCACTGGCGGGGACCCAGCGGGGAACGCCAGGGAGGCGCAGGATGATGAGCCGGTCGCGGAGTGGGTGCCTCCTCCCAAGACACCTGGGGGCACTAACAGGCTTCACGTGGCGCCCTATGATGCCCCGGACTGGGCAGGGGTTGGGTGGTACCGCGGAGTTGGCCAGAGGGACCGGACCATCCACCGGATGGAATGCTATGGGTTCCCATGCGTGCTGCAACTGGCCACCGACGGTAGCGCCATGGCAGGCACAACCCTCCCCTCCTTCGCTGCCGCAGCCGACCTCATCGATAGGGTGCGAAGCTCGACGCCTGAATCTTGCAGCCTCTTCGAACTCATCACTGGGTGGGGACTCATGGGCGTATTGGGATGTGGACGTGGAGATCCGGGAGTGGGACGCGAGCAGTCGGCGCCTCGAACGGTGCCATGCCGAAGCTCTGGACCGGGCGATGGAAGCGATCTGTGAATTCTTGCTTGGGTGAGGAGTACGGTATATCTCGGCCCCACCGGGGCGACTTCTCAGTCACGCAGGCGTGCACCCCGGCCATTTTACACATCTGCCGAGGTTACGGGGTAAATTTTGTGAAAATTATGATTTTTTTTTTGGCAAATCCCTCAAAATGATACCTTCGGAGCATACGCGTGTGGGCCGGTTTTGCATGGACGAAATGCCTTTGTATTCATGGATTTTTTTTTGGGGGGGGGCGGGGGTTGCGGGTAAACTTTGTGATATTACTTGGCTCGTTCTTATGCGTTTCCTTACAAGCACAAGTTGGGAAATTGGTATGTAGAACACCCCTTGGGGCGCTTCCCGGTGTTCGCCTTGGCTTTAAAGACTTCCTCTTTGACTGCGCGTTGGTCTTGAACCTCCCTTGCAACCTTGAAGACATCTTCCAGGGACCCTTCGTCAGAGGAAAGCATTTTCTGGAAGGCTTCCATTGTCGCGGCAGCTTTCAGTTTTTCTCCACTAGCGTTCCCAAAAGTCGGCACGACTTTCGCAATCGCTTCCTGCGTGTCCGGTGAAAGAATTGCTTTCCTTTTTTCTGCACAGGTGTCCACTACCCGGTCTTGGGTACATCACGATGTACCCAAGCCACTCTTTGTTCCGCACGCCATGGCGAGCTCGAAACATTTCAAGTGTCCATATGGCCGATATAGGTTGTCAATAACACACCAATCTTGGGTATGAACCATATGTTTGGCGGTATTCATGTCATAGACATGGGTTTTTGGGGGCGGTTGCCTAGGTGATTTTCCAGAAAAGACGAAATTCTCAAGTTCTAAATTCTTGGGTACATCGCTTGGGTACATCGATTTGTATGCATGGTTATGCACATGAAAATTGCATATTTGGTCGATGTTTCATTAGGGCATTATTAACATAGACCCTTCAAAGCACTTATTTTATCATGGGTCGGTCCCATACCTCACACGTTATCATACTTCATCATCAAGACTTCTCATCATAAAACAGTGTCAGATTTTAGATTTCGCCTAAAAAAATGCGCGCGGACATGTGTGATGACTCCCACCCATCGATCTATTGAACGAAGGCATATTTACATGTGCAATGCATGTTATCGCAAATACGATTGCCAAAGAATGAGCTGACAAATACTTTTGGTCATAATAATCAATGTCACAGGTCACCTTCAACCGCTCGCGTCGACTCGTCCCCATACCCGATAAGGTACCTCGTGCCGTGCGGCAAGTAAGCAGTTAAGCTTGGGGATCTAGGGTACGCCGAACATGACGAGAATAAATTAATTAAGATATTGTGGTGTAACAAACCTTAAAAAGTATTCCACTTTGTGAAGAATCCCCCCCCTAAGATATGCGAGACTGTGAAAAAGGCGAGTCGCAACAAACCGTGGTAAAAAAACAATTAGAAAAATGTTTTTGGGAGCCAAGTTGCGATTTGCATGGGTTTGAATGCACCTGACATGATATATATCCTACCAGGATGCTTGTGACGGCATATTCCCGTGTTCATGATGATGTTGGCTAACTATATTGATGATTCGTAACGACAAACCGTTAAATTTATGCCCCCATACCGTCGATTTAGCTTGGGTACATCCCTATGTACCCAGACCCTCTTAGGTACATCCCCATGTACCACCGGGTAGTGGACACAGGAGTGCAAGTGTGCACACCCTTGTGCTCGAAAAATAGCAAACACCCTGTTACGTCCTCCAGCTCGACACGTGCAGCGATGGCACGAGCGGAACAAGCAACGTACTCGGTAGGGGTTTGGCACTTGGGGCAAGCCGGACCATGCACCTGTAAAGCACGAAGTTTATTTTAGGAAGCTACCCAAGCTATCGGTGGAAACAAAGGTTTGTGTTTCACGAAAACAGAAATATATACCTTGTGCCCAAGGAAGTCCTCCTCGTTTTTACCGGTCGTGCGCGACATTCGCTTCACGAAGTGTTTGCCTCCAACTTGAAAGAACACACACTCCTCGTCTTTACAGACATATTCACCCAGGCAGTGCATTGAACGAGCCAGAACATTCTGTTTACCGTAAACGTCACTCAGTCCCTTCCAAGTAGTCTTCCCAGCCTCCGACCAAGTTCGGTTGTTCACGAAGAAATCTAATTGAAGTAAAGGTATACCTTTCCTCCCTCCAGTGAGCTCGCCTTTGAAGTGCGTACCGAAAAGTTTCGAGCCGTCAACGTCAAGTGGGACTTTAGAGGTGTGCGAAACTCCAACTGGCCAGATAATTTTCGCGGAAACATTGTTAGTACTGGCGGCGTCGTTTTCGAAAGGTTCCGAAGCACAGCTTGCCTTGGAACTCTCGCCAGTGATTTTCAAGTCTACAGAATCGGAGTCGCTGTCTGGGTCTGACTCGGACACAAGGACAGGTATGATTTCTTCCTCTGGTTCCGAAAACTCGATAAAAATCTGGTAAAGGTGTTCTGGAACAATGGGCAACAAGTCAACACTTTCGAATATTTCGTCGGTGTTCATGTTCATCAAGGTGTAACTTTGTTCGTCAGGAATTTTGAAAACCTTTCGAAGCACCTGCCCAACCGCGTAGGGCTCGCCTTTTGCAAAAGAAACCGGAACTTCGGAGATAGTTTGTTCACCATCTTTGTGAAAGACGACGTTAAAAAATTGTTTTGACATCTTTTACCTACATATTTCCAGTTGCTAAACGCGAAAACAGAAAGATTTAAGACAAAACAGCGACCCTAAGTCTTTATAGCGCACACAAAAATAATACACCACCGGCGTAAGTTTGGAAAAAAATTCATAAGTATAAAATATGTCAGTAAAAATATTATTTGAAAAATAATAGCTAAAAAAAATTCAAACTTAGAAAAAAAGAATTTATAAAGAAATTCAATTTTTTTATTAAAAAAAAAATATTGTCTCACAGAGCCTCGCGCCGTCACGCTCAGTAGCGTTGCGAAGAAGAGTTGCGTCGTAAGTTTTCTTCCCTTAACTCTAAAAGCCTGGAAGTCTTTTGACTGCATATTTTCACGCTTCAACTTACTTTACCTTCTCAGTTAAAAAACATCACCTTCTTCCGAAAAACATGGCTCCAAAGAAAAAGCAAGCAGCGATTCCGCAACGAAGTGCAGTGCGCCACAACTATCAAGAAATATTTGACTCGCACTTCGTCGAATTAAAGCCAGAGGCAACTCTGGATGAATGCTGGTTCGGAGACAACCCGAGAGGCGACGAGAACGACGGTGAAGCTGTAAAAGCCTCGTACGCGCAGCATGGCAAGCTGAGGGACGAACCAACGATGCTCTGGGCGGTGCTGCCCGCAAAGCGGCCGCCCCACTACGAGCACGTACCCAAGCGGTAAGGTTTCCAAGCTCTGCTAGATGTGCTTTACTGTTTTGCCTGAGAAATGCGCAAAGAAGAAAGGTTTTGACATTAATGTCAAAACGCTCGGAGATGTACTGTTTTGCCTGAGAAAAGCGCAAAGAAGAAAGGTTTTGACATTAATGTCTAAACGCTCTGAGATGTACTGTTTTGCTTGAGAAATGAGCAAAGAAGAAAGGTTTTGACATTAATGTCAAAACGCTCTGAGATGTACTGTTTTGCCTGAGAAATGCGCAAAAAAGAAAGGTTCTGAGATGTACTGTTTTGCCTGAGAAATGCGCAAAAAAGAAAGGTTTTGACATTAATGTCAAAACGCTCTAGCCGTTGTCGTCCAGAACGACCGCCCTGAGGCGGACCCAGATACGATGCGCGTCGGGGTCACCGATGCCCTCCACATGGAAGCGGAGGCGCTGCAATGCGCAGCGCCCATCGCGGGGTTGGACCTCGGCTGACTCCTCGTACAAGATGAGTGCAGTCGAGCGAAGAACGGTTGGGAGGACGGCGTAATTGAGCTCGTTGAGGACGACGTGGTAGTCGGTGTACTCGTTGTCCGGATCCAGAAGCTTGACGAATTCGTCACGGGAAATAGGCCCGAAAACATGGGCCATGTTGGCGAGCAAGACCGCGAAGTCCGACTCAGCCTGTGGTCCGTCGAGGGTGAGGCCGACGGTACTTTTGAAGCCATGGATGCGGAGAAGTTTGGCCAACTCCTCGCCGTAGGAGAAGGCGTAGTCCAACTTGTCCACGAATTCGGTGCGATGGGATGGCCTCACAGGGGTGGACACCCAGACAGCGGCGTCAGCGTGGAACTCCGCGGAGGTGACCGCCCGAGAGACTGGGGTCGGCCGAAATGTCAATTGCGACATGCGCACAATTGGGTCGCCAGTCCCGCCACCGGCGGGACTAGCAGGTGGAGTAGGGCTAGGGGAATGCCCCCCAAGAGAACCCCTGGCAGCACGGAGACGGCTGCCGAGGGAGACGCGGTCAGCGGACATCGCTGGTATAACGTAGTCCGGAATCTCGTCGTTGGGGTGTGGACATGCTGCACGAAACTCCGGGAGCGGGTTCCGCTCTCGGAAAGGGACCGGTGCCGTAAAAACACGCGGCGAATGAAAGGTGCAGGGCTGGCAATGCGCGCAGCCGGGTGCGAGTAGCTGGTTTCGCTACGAGTGACTGCTGGTTCCGCGGGATCCGAGAGCGGCGAAATCCGAAACAACCACCGTAGATAGTGGTGAACCGATAACCTGAAGGAAACAGTGATATATATATATATATATATATACTTCAGTATATATATATATATGGAAGGGTGTGGATATATATATATATCACAGCAACCGAGAATAAAGCTTAACAGCGGGAGTCTCGGGTTGACAGCAAACACAGATGATGGAATAAAATGCATACATTGTGTTATTCCCTAAGCCGAGAAGAACCGTGACAGGCTCGCCGGCACCGCGGGTCGAAGGGTGACACAGGGACATGACTGCCACCCCCTTACAGTGGGGGGGCTAAAGCGGTCACTGCTCCCATGCACATCTCCAAACATCCCCCCATACGTGCGAAAAGCATAAAGTGTTCAGGTTAAGGAACCGCCGAAAGAAATCCGCACCTCCATTGCTGCCCATCACCTAATTTCTCAGCGACCCCAACTCGTCGCATCAAGCTGAATGAGTCGAGCCAGAAAGGAACTTCATAGGGATGTTAAGCGAGCACCCTCGAGGTTTCAGTATATCGTGGACCACTTAATCAACGAACTTTCTTAATAGCTGAATAGCATATGCTGCGCGAATATCATCTGTATCAGATTCATTTTTCCAGTATACAGTAAGCATACAAAACAGGCGTTTCTGCGGTTCGCGTAGGTTTTTGATGGAGAACCTGAAATATGTATGTAATATATATATATATCCAGGTTGGACTCCAAAAACAGTCGGACACTCGCAGATTCACACGAAGACTAAGATGAGATAATAAAATACGTCGGGTGTTTTATTAGCGGGGCGGAAACTGCAGATAGAATGGCGGATGCTGACGTGGCACCTCAGGCGAGGGGTGAAACATGAGGAGCTGCTCAACCCCACCTTATAGGGGGGTGAAAGTCGCTCTTCATGACACCACCTCATCCCGAAGGTATGAGGTGCCATGCCAACAACAGGGTCGTGCAATGCATATACCCTAAGTCCTAACCCACGAGAGCAAATGTTACAGGCCCAAAGGGACCTTTTCCAGTCCAACTAGTGGCGCATCCGCGCATGGGCGTTGGCCTATAACTACTACTCTAGCGGGCAGTCTACATCATTCTACACGCAAGTTTTTACAGGCCCGATAGAGCTGCGTGGAGAGGTTTTGCTCCACAATGTCGTCGTGGTGTTGGCGGTACATGGAGGATGTCCAAGCACGCCACCAACCAATACTTGTCCGCGGCCATGGTGTAATGCGGCCAAGCACCACCAGAGGCAAGCGGCAGAGGGGGAGGAGTGTGGGAAGGCGAGACGTGGAAAATGCGGAATGGGGCTCGAGTACAGAGGTGTCGAATGCACGAGGAAGTGGGGGTGGGAGACGAAGGGTGTTTCCAAGCACCACCACGCCGTAGCGAGGCAGCACACGACGCGAAGGCGAGGAATGCGGTGAGGTGCTTTCGCAGGAGTCAAAGCAGTCGTTGTCGATGGTGAAAATGTTGGAGTCGTGCTTGGTGTCTGGTGCGTAAGCACCACCAGACACCACCAGACCAAAACCAGAGGTATGATGTTGTCGATGTAGCAGAAGAGAGACCAACGTCGAACGAACAGCGGCAATACGTGCTCGCTAACGTGCAGCGGGCATGGTCGCTGATTGCTGACTGCAGAAATCTGCAAACCCAAGGATAGGGTTCACAAACGAAAAGAGAACTTTGCGTAAAACTAAGCAAATCGGGCGATGAAAAAGTATAATTGTTGCAGAAGCTGACGAGGAAAACGCCGGTCAGGTCAAAAACGCCGTGCGATAAGCCAATTTTCCGGCAGCAGAGGTGCTGCTGGCCAGAGTGTCGAGGGCGTAAATGTCGGTATAAAATGTCGGAAGTAAGTGTCGAAAGTTAATGTCGGAAGTAAGTGTCGGAAGGTAATGTCGGAAGTAAATGTCGGAAGTAAATGTCGGAAGTTAATGTCGGTAGTGTCGGTCTAAAAATGTCGGGAAATGTCGGAACTAAAGAGTGTCGGATAGAATGTCGGATAGAATCACAGGGCGTGAAGCGATCTTGTCAACGAATCAACGAGGTGAAAATAAGCGTGCAAGGGTCCCATAACCTGATGGAGAACCTGAAATATGTATGTAATATATATCCAGGTTGCTTGGACTCCAAAAACAGTCGGACACTCGCAGATACACACGAAGACTAAGATGAGATAATTGGAGAACAAGATGATGAGGGGGGCATTGCTTTGGGAGAGGGCCCCCCGGACAATGATTTGCCCCCCCTCCTTAAGAGTTCCCCTTAAGTGCGTTTCCCGGAAATCCCTAGGGGTTAGACCCCTCCCTAGCAACACGCTTTAACGCCTAGGGGTTCAACCCCCACCCCGCCTACCAAGACGGTGTCCGGAAATTGGGTCCTCCCCAACAATGCCCCCCGGAACTCGGAAAGCATGTGGCGGCTGAGCTTACAGGGGAACCTAAGCTGCTGAATCCAGGGAAGGGCTCCTCCTTCATAGACATTTGCTCCGAAATACTTTTTCCACTTGCTGACCTTCGCGACGAGCTGAAGCGGGAGCTCTACCTCCAAGCCTTGCCTGAATCGGGAATGTACCGCCCATCCTCTTCCAAGAAGGGAACCATTGCTGTGACAGCACTTCCGGATGTAAACACTCAGAACGGCAATAATGTGTACCCTGAACTCCAATATGCTAGGAAACAAGAGTTCTGGAAACTCCTGTCGTGGCAGTATCTCTCAAAGAAAAAGCTTCCGTCACCGCTCTCACGATATGCCACACGTGCGCACGACATTCATACAACACTTAAGGCGTGTAGAGATGAGTCGGGTGACCCCAAAAACTGCTACGCCATTCGAAGAAGCCTTCTTGACATCATCATTGACGACCGTGGGCTGAACGAGAATGGATGTGAACTGTTTTGTAACCCACTGAACTCACACCCTATGATATATTCGAGAAGATGTATTCCTTCAGACCAGATGAGAGCCGCCCTTCGGCCCTTTTGCGCAAATGGCAGAATCGGTTTCGATGGACTTGCATATGATGCCTATGTTGACCCTATCGCTAATAGGGGTAGGAATGTTTATGGGAACCCCCCGTTTGATGGCACGGAAAGATTCTCAAACTCAGCGGTCATGGCTACCTTAGAACTCGGCCACCGTGCAGCAAACAATGTACCGGGATTTCGAGGCATATGGATCCTCCCACTCTCTCCAAAAATCAAGAAAAGTGGATTGCTAAAGGATTTACAATGGTATTCAGATTTCCTCATAACACTATTCCATTCATTCCACACGGCTAACGGGACGGGGGATGACCCATATGTTCTCCCGGGCGGAGGATGCTACAAAGATGACTTCTCAGATGTCTGCATTACCGTGCCCTCTTTAATGATTTTACTAACTAATTAAAGATTGCGATTATTTTTCGTCGTAAGACATAAACTCGGAAATTAATTAAAGTTTTGGGCAAAAAATCAACGAAAATAGAAATAAATACGAAATTCGATACTCGCAGAAGATAAAACAACAAATTGAGAAAACAAATAGAGATTTCCCCATCTTAACGTGAAACAAGCAATAAAAGCGATAAATCTAACGCCCTGATCTCTCGCGCCTCCGTCGCGCCCCCTACTATATCTATAAGAAAATATATTTACTGCGAATCTGAGGTAAATGATAGCCACGAGCTGCCGAATATCTGAGGTGAATAATAGTCACGAGCTGCCGATTATCGGAGGTGAATAATAGTCACGAGCTGCCGATTATCGGAGGTGGATAACAGGCACGCGTCACCGAATATCTGAGGTGAATAATAGTCACGAGCTGCCGAATATCTTGAGGTGATTAGTAGTCACGGGCTATCGATTATTTACCGACAAATTGACGATACCTTACGTGAAATTAAACAACTCTTGGTAGTAAAAATCGCGAATCAATAAACAACTAGCATAAACTCGCATAATTATATAAGGGTTTGCCATTCATGTGTAAGTTAAAACAAATAAGGATAGCGAAACTAAATAAGGTTTCCCGCCAAAATCTTTATTGATGGAAAGTCTTTATTGATCGCCCGGGGGGAGGGGGGGTTAAAATCAATAAAGTGGGCACGGTATTGCCATCGATAGCCCACCGAGCCAAAACTTTCCCGCTCATGACTGGAGTGGGACACAGCGAAAGATTGCAAGATGGTACATCAATGTCCTTCCTGAGAAGAAGATCACCGACAGAAGACTGAAATGCACAGGAGTTGACTCCGAGATCTGACAGGAAGTCCTGAGTGAAAGGAAGCTTGTCATCCCCGACAGCCTTTGCCCGTGGCCCCTCCCGCAGGAGACTCAGCAGAGTGCCCACCCAACAGAATACTACGGAGGACACTGTGACACGTCCTACACGAACAGGGACAACAAACCATTTGTAGGGATTGTCACATGGCCCAAAGAACTCACTTTGATGGGTTATCTTCCGAAGCATTTTGGACAGGTTCTTAGCACCATAGGGGTCCACCAGAGACGACTGCAGCCCCTCCTCAAGAAGTTTTTCAGGTTGTGCAGATACCACACTCGCATTAGACGTGACGCCTGTCACGTCTAATGGTCATGCTAGAGTCGAGAACCATGACCCTCTCAGAACCACACTCGTAGCCGAATTACTGGTATCACAGAGGAAGAAGCTGTTGAAAGAACAAATTTGTTTTCCTTTAACCTCCCCTGAATGATTATCATCTCCACCCCCTCTCCTCTCTCAGTTGAATACTAGATAAACACCTTTGGTAGGAGCCCCCCTCCTCCTACCTTAGCTCCCCCTCCCCCCTCCACCCCCACACTCCGCTCCCTCCACTCCCGCCTTCCCGACCCTCCGCCACCACCATCCCTCCTCCGCCTCGCTTCCGCCCCATTTATCCATCACAGATGCAACCTCGCTCCACCTCCACCTCCTCTGCTGCTTCTCCGCCGGCACGACCTTTTAGCGCTCTGCGTAGTTTTGCCTTGCCGCGGTTTCCTATCTAGGTTGATATGACCTAGATGAGCCCCTCGGGGCGCGCTATGAAATGATTCCAGCTCCCTCTGTTCTTCAGTTGCCTGCTTGCAGGATTACATCGGACTCATGACTTTGTCATTATTCTCAGCGTAAATGTTATATTATAACAATAATAAAAAATTACGTCGGGTGTTTTTTATGAAAGGAGTGATATATATATATATAAGGGATATATATCGCTGAAACACAGGAAAGACAGGTGGTGATCCGGTCGGTCTAAAAAGTGCATAAGATAAAATACTTAGGTGTTTTATCGAGAGCGGTGCGGAACGGTCGGAGCGGTGACAGATGACAAGATGACAGGCACTCAGGGCGAGGGGTGAAACAGGGAGAAGCAGGCCCCCATACAGTGGGTAGGAAATCGGCTTCCTCGTGACACCACCTCACCCCGAAGGTGTGAGTGGTCATCCCGAAGCAGGCACACCCTGAATCCTAACCCAATGTTACTAGAATGTTTAGGCCAAAGGGGCCCTTCTCAACCCAACTAGAAGCACATCCTCCGTGCATGGGGCGTTGCCTAAAATTCTAGCATTCAAGGGCAAGTTTCTACAAGCTGCGACGCGATCCCGGATTGGCGGCGGCGAAGTCCTCGATCGTAGAAGACCTCAAGCGCCACGGAGAAGACGAATCAGCCAATGCCTGTGCGGTGCCAAAGCCAAAAGCGGCCAAGCACCACCAGAGCGAATGCGGCGACGAAGAGAGGGCAGAGTGGCGGAAAGTGAAAAATGCGGTGAGGGGACGTGATCGAGCCTTTGGGATGGGACCCAAAAGGGATAACAGTGAGGGATGAGACGATTGCAACCGCACCCCTAGACACCACCAGATGGTGACTAGGGGGCGCATAAGGCGAAGGCGAGGGATGGGGCGAGACGAAGGCGTGGGAGTCAAAATACTCGCTGGCGATGTCGGCGTATCTGTCAACGTCGATCTTGGTGTCTGGTGCACAAGCACCACCAGACACCGCCAGACAGAAACCAGAGATGAATTGTTGATGTCGGAGTAATTGCAGCGCACACTGAACTGCGGCCATGCGCGCTTGCTGACGTGGTGAAGCCATTACGCTGCAAGCTGCAGAAATCTGTAGCCGAAGGGTAGGGTTGTAAGCGAAAAACGCAACTTTCGCTAAATTTAACGGAATCGAACGATAGAAAAGGAAATTTGGGGTAGATTTCCGCGGGGAAGACGGTAGTGACGTAAAAAACGTCGTACGGTAACCCGTTTTCCTGCCAGAAAGGGTTGCTGGAATCTGTATAGGCAGCCCTGACTGGGAGTCCCGGTGCAGGCCCCTACCTATGACAGACCCCTAGGACCAACACTGGACTGCTGACTGATCTATAGGTTCGTGCTGTGACACACGCTGTGTCACAGGTAGGCTAGTTTCCGAGACCGTTGCGAGACCGTTCCGGGTATATCTAGCTTAGGGTTTATTTATTAGAAGAGTTTATCCACACAGTTCGGGACCCTCTGATATCTAGTGAATTAGGATATTCCGGTAGGTCGTGGCCCCATCCACGCTTTATTCCACTTGCTAGTTTGGCCATGATTGGCTAAACGGCCGCTCGGAGAGGTGGTGCGCGTTTGCGCGTTTGGGCATCAGTGGGGATTATGAGATGAGCAGCTTGCGGTGAGCGACTTTGAGCCGCAGCTATGGGGTGCCGGCTTGGATCGGGTTTCGTCGTCGCAATGTTCATTCACGGTTTTCTGCACGCTCTGATCCCGCTTGCTACCGAATTTTGGGCTGGTGACCTTGGCACCTTTGACTTCGACGACATCTTCCTTTGCCTCTCGCTCGCATGGCTCGACCGTTCCGTCCGTATCTGTGACGTCGCATTTTCCCCGCGACCCTACGTACCCAAACGTGCTGCAGCGTACCGCCTCCCCTCAGGCTTATCTAGAGATGGGAGTCACTACGAGATCCAAAAAGTCCCTCACGAGGGACAGCGACATCGACGCCTCCTCTCTGAGGTTGATCGACGGGGTACGGAACACGCCAACGGCAGCTACGCCTTCTGTTCCTACCCCCAACCCTGCATCGAACGAGGACGCGGACGTGGCCGTCAGACGTTACCTGCAGGAGCAATCCAAGCTCGTTGACGAGATCTACAAGGCGCGACTACATCGAGCTTGGGCCAAGAGTATCCGTGAGGATATTCTTGGCGACAAGAAACATCATTTTCGCGGTAGTACGGACGACGCTGGCCTTCTGTCCGACCTGGTGGTGCAGCTGCGTACGGAGTTTCAGTCGGCTGGTCTGGAGCTACGTGCCTTTGACCTCGACGACCCTCTGGCACCCGTGGTCAACATGGTGAATGGACTTCTCTACGACGTTCTGGCTCTGGTGATTGAGAAGCACAGCAACGCGTTCGTCTGGCTGACTGGTACTGATTCTTCGACTGCCCAAGATGGACGGCGAGCCCTTATCGACATCATCAAGGGCTGTGTTCCAGTGGCACTACGAGAGTCGCAACAGGAGGAGCACGCCGCGTTGCGTTATCCCGCAAACGTTGACCCGCAGCCGATCTTGGCTAAGGAGCAACGTTTGGTGCGGGATAACCGAGCTTCCGACTGGACACCGACCGAGGCCACGAGAAAATTATCCCTCTACACCCGACTCGACCCCGTATTCTACGCTGCGGTAAATGTATATTGGGCTCAAGGTGGGGTAACCCACCGTAAGAACGCCTTACGGTGGGTTAACCATAGCGTAGTGTGTTAACACCATAATGCACATCGAATGGTCTCAAATATGGTCGATCATACGTGATTTCACAACTAGACATTCATGTTTAGCTGGACAAAGCCGAATGACATGTACTTGTGATCGGATATATCCGCGGTATCCATCCCAATATACCTCCGATGGCACGTTCGGTGCCGTGATCCCAAATGCACACAAACGTGGCCCGATTTCTACGTTTCATCCACGATACCAATGTGCGCATGGGTGTATTTCGTGAAGTTTAATATATTTTTACCACCTTGAGTCAATACTTCGCGAGAAACATGCATATATATCCCCGTATAGACAAAACGTATCGTCATTTTTGCCCTTAAGTATGGAAAAACATTGAAATTGCAAATGTTTTTTCTTTTTTTTCTTAAGTCACTGGTGCAGAGTGATATATTCGATATATCGAATGGCGCCAAGTATAAGAAACATTTGTTATGGGCCATAGTTCATGAACATATTGTGATAGGTACATTCCGAATGTGATGGGCATGTTCAAAATCTACCCAAAGATGCAATAATTGGGTAACCCACCGTAAGGATTTGAGGTGTTTTTTTTCGCTTGACCCCTTGGTATTAGCACGCATATTAGACGCATCTATACAGTATGCAAAGTACTTTTTTCAAGTCCACGCACTGATATAACCCCCAAGGTGTGTCGAAAAGCATGGGTTTGCCCAAGTTGGCACAATATGCTAGCTCTAACATGCGGTTTTCGAATGTCTCTTACGGTGGGTAAACCCACCGTAAGGTGCGCCCAATATACATAAAGGTCCGCTATCCCATGGCCGCTGACTTGACCCACGTGTCGCTGGTTTCGCTCCGTTCCATGGTTGTGGAGATTTACCAGGCTTGGGCACAGACGGGTGGGGGGAAGGCGGCTTCTGGCGCGGACGGCATCTCCGCGCACCTGTCTAGCAGCCAGTACGACGCGCTGCTGCAGAAGATCACCGAGCTCAAGGAGCTCGTGCAACGGCAGCACGGCGAAGCAGCTCCGGTGGTGCGGCAACAGCGGGAGCGGGTGCAGCAACGACAACAGCAGCAACGGGGGCAGCAGCCGCGAGGATTCCGCGTGGGGACCCACAAGGCCCCACCGGTGGGGTTCGACCGCGACGATCATCGGGCGAAGCCATTCTGCGGTAGGTGCAAGAAGGCGGGCAAAGGTGAGAACTATCACTTCTACCGCGACTGCCCGCTGGGCGGGCGCCAACACCCGCCCACCTCTGCTGCAGCATTCTGTGTTCCCATCGACGAGGAGAACGCATAGGGGGTGCACGCGCTCGCCATGTGCGCGTTGTTCCAGCAGGCAACAGATGATGGAGCGAATTCCTTCGCACGTGCGGCCGCCGTGTACGGGCCGCCCGCGGTGCTTTGTGCGGGAGCGGTGGGCGGCATTGACGTGTCCGCCTATGGCTTCACGGTGGAGCAGCAGCCGGCTTCCGATGGAGATGATATTCTCCGCCGACTCGACGATCTTGCCGCGGAGGTTCACTCCGCGGCCAACCCGCAGGTACATTACACCCACGCATCTTTCCTGCCTCCTGACGGCATCGAGCAGCAGGCTTCGGCTCTGGTGTGCGGACCCGCCGCGGCGGGGACCACGCCGGAGGAGCAGGTTCCGGCAGGTGGTGCGGCGGCATCGGCATCCGCCGTGCCGGCCCCTGCTATGCCTGTCTCGCAGGGAAAGGATGTGAAACCCGCGCCACTGCAATCGGCGCGGGTAACCACCACAGCGGACGCGGACGGTGAATTCGCTGGGTTCGTTCAGACCGTGAACCACGCCGCTATCGGGCAGGTTGATCTCACGGGTTACGACACGGACGATTACGAGGACCTCGCCGACGGCAGCTTCACCGTGAAGCCGCGGACTCCGGCCGTTTCGGTAAATCATGCGTCGGAGCCCGCAACCCACGTGCCTGTGTCTGGTGGTGCTTCCCGCACCTACGGATGTGGCAAGCCGCCATGGGGCTTCCCCGCACACGCGGGCCCGTGGGGGTTTCATTATTACTTTGTCTCTCTCTTTCTTTTGATCTCGATCATGGGAGTGGGAGCTGCCGCCTACACGGCGGCCAATGACATGGACCCTGTGCAGGTATCGGGTCGGGCTGCACCGCAGCCTGTGCTGTGCAGGGGAGATTTATGCTTGTACTCTGGTATCACTGAGTTGGACCCCGTCACTCCGGATGCGGTACTGCACTCCCTGGGTGTTGCGGCAACAATTCACCGACCGCCCAACCCGGTGGAGTGTAGTGCTGCAATTGGCTACGGTGCGCATTGTGGTGACGGTGTTCCTCTGACCTTTGACCCCAAGTAGCTATGCTTTTGGTTCCGGCAGTACACCACTCATCTGGTGGTGTGCTGAGATCTACTTTGACCTCAACACGGTCTTCAATTTGGTTTATGATTTTACTTTGACACCTTTAAATTCTTCAATCTGACTTGCTGGCAAAGTGCTTTTCAGTAGTTTAGCAGGACCTGAGTGCCTGTATGTTTCTGCTCTTGTGCCGGCTAGAGGGATTCCAATTTGTGTATCAGAATTGCGCAGTTGGATTAGCAGTTAGGACTTGTCACCCTGGCATCTGCCCTAGAGATTTACTATTCTGACTCTCCTAGCCAGTCACCACCCACAGTGCTAGGGTGGTGTGCTGGAATCTGTATAGGCAGCCCTGACTGGGAGTCCCGGTGCAGGCCCCTACCTATGACAGACCCCTAGGACCAACACTGGACTGCTGACTGATCTATAGGTTCGTGCTGTGACACACGCTGTGTCACAGGTAGGCTAGTTTCCGAGACCGTTGCGAGACCGTTCCGGGTATATCTAGCTTAGATAGGGTTTATTTATTAGAAGAGTTTATCCACACAGTTCGGGACCCTCTGATATCTAGTGAACTAGGATATTCCGGTAAGGGTGCTGCTGGCCAGAAAGTTGAAAAAAATGACGGAGTGCACCAGAATGCACGAAAGATGACGGAGACGGTGCGCGGGATACCAATCACAGTCGGTAGGCAAGCCACGAATGACGGAAGCGGCAAAAAGAACGGAGACGGAAAGGGATTTGCCGCTTTTTACCGCGGTGCAGATCAAGCTGCGATAATGACGGAAAGTTGACGGTACAGTAAAGACCGGTATATAAGAAGCTCGGCTATAAGAAGCCAGCCGCTGGCTTTTTGCCCAAAAATTAAGAAGCCGGCTAAGAAGCCAGCCGCTGTAAAAAAAAAACGGATGGCGATAAAAAAAATGCCATTTTAAGAAGCTATACCGCTGGAATTTCGAGAAGAGGCTACATTAAAACGATCGATTTAAGAAGCCGTATCATGAATATCGATCCAGTGAACTCGTTCTCAATTAATCGTATACAACGTATCGATATATATATATATGTGTATATATGTATATCTATACTTCGAAGAATGCAACCATTATTAAGATTCAATACACTTGAGAAGTTTTGGATGATCACAAGCACAATGCATATGCAGTACTGAAGGTACACAATAAGTATTCTCATTACGTATGCATCAAGGCATGGTATCGGTTGTGGGCGGTCTTATGCGTCCATAATTGCATTGTGTATGATTGTACTATTACAGGCACTGTACAGTGTACATGACAATAGTTTCTAAGAAGAACCGAGTTTCTTGAAAGCTACCCACGAACCAAACTTATAGCTGTCTACCTCAGGCAAACCACCAACATTGTTCTCGTCTGTCAGCGTCGTCTGTGGATCCATCCTACAAGAGCCATGTGAGCTCCAAGAAATACACCTGAAATAAGAAGTCACCGCTGGGTCTACAAGGCTGTGTGTCGGTTTCTGGGTTTTAAAAGCCGAAATTAAGAACTTCGACGCTGGTCGACAGTCAGAAGTTGGACCCCCCAAGATTAGAAGCTGAGCGCTGGATCATGTTGGCGAATCTGGAATCAGAAAATTTTGCCGATTTAAGAAGCGGCACACGCTGGATTTGGATTTCCGATGGTCAGGATTTTGCCAAATTAAGAAACGTGCCCACGCTGGCAAAGGCAAATCCATGACCGTCGATTAAGAAGCCAGCCGCTGGCAAAATTTCCCCGGCTTCTTATATACCGGTCTTTACTGTACTCGTAGAATCGGCGGTAAGGCCGAAGCGAGTCAAAGAAACGACAAACGAACCACCGCAGAAGTGGTCTGGCCCATAACCTGATGAAAGGAGTGAGAGAGATATATATATAAGGGATATATATCGTTGAAACACAAGAAACACAGGTGGTGATCCGGTCGCGGTCTAAAAACTGCGAGGAAGACAGATACGCTGTCCGGCTAAGCTCGCTAGGAATCAAACTGATAATCTCATAAACAGTGTCTGGCCGAGGCTTTATGCTCTCGGAAACCCAGACAGTAAACAATGACTGTACTACTGTACTGTACTATTGTACAGTACAGTGCTAGGATGTCACGGACACGAAACGGAAGCAGGGTCAGGCTAGGGGCTAGTCAGAGCCCATAATAACTAAGCCTAAACCCGAAGTCCAGCACACCACCCGTGGGTGTGACTACCTAGCAAAGCAGGTACAGGATACACAGCCACGAGATAATAGACAAACACCTACGTGCAACTCGGTGGAAACCGATCACTTCTAGCTGGGTGCCGGGGTCTTGACCCGGTCATCCCACTACTGGGCTAAAGCTAATCAAGCTGCCAGGACAATCGAAAAGAAACTCAGCCACTTTGAAGCTGGTCAGCAGAGCTGAGTTCAGCGGTCGGGATGTGAACACAGAAGATCCCCGAAGTGAATTGTAAGCTGTCCTTTTGAAATCGAGCACCACCAGGCCCAAGTGGGCAAGGTGGTTCCACAGCAGAAAGTAAACCAACTGAAGACCGCAAAGATTCCGAAAACACCGAAGAACTTAAACACGCGGATTCCCACGGCGGTTTGAGCATCGAAGACGAAAACAGAAGAACTCGATCATTAGGCGGCCAATCACGGACGTCCAGAGAGCCAAGTGGCGGATCCGAAGCAAAGAGATCTCCAGCAAACCGACGGACGGTGGCTCCGGGCTCAACCAGGCCCCTGTCACCACCGCCCACGGCAACCAGAGATGCCGTAGCGCCGGCCAGTAGAGAGCAACAAAGCATGGAAGACATTAATGCACACCGGAGAAAACTCGGCGGAGCCCGCGGACGGCACACCGGAGTCAGACTGTCCGGCGATGCTCCCCCGTCATCAAGGTCAGAGTCAGAGCCATGCCCAAGAGTGCCGAAGGAGCCAAAAGCCACTTGCTGCCCGCCGTCAGAGTCATTGTCAGAGCCTTGGTCGTTGTCAGAGACCTCAGAGTCAACGTCAGGAGTCTCGATCCTCATGCCAGCAAACAGCGGAGCCGGTGCAGAGTCGCCAAGCTGGAGTGATGGGACAGAGCCAGGCAAGCCGAGAGAGTCATGGACAGCCACTGGCGGGTCACGAGCCGCAGGCACACCACCAGCCACGAGTGCAGAGGAATCCCGAACCGCAGGCGGTGGCGGAATCGAGTCCTGTGCACCCGAGTGGAATGTTGCCAGACCAAACTGAGCCATGTCGCCCTCGTCAGCTGCCGCATCCTGAGCGGAAGCCGCCGCATCCTGAAAGTGCCGCAGAGATGTGGGCTCGGCCGTCACAAAAGAATGTGCCGACAGCTCGCACACCTCTGGGCGACCCTCCATCGTGCAGAGCGACTCGAAGGCATGTTCATCCCCAGCGTCATAGAACCGCCGGAAACGAACAGCCAAGCAGTCAGTCTCGTAGTCTTCAACCGCACTACAATAGTGGGCAGAGTGAAGACCGCCGTTGGGGCATTCAGCATGCCAGTGCTTTAAACCACTCTGTGCACACACCGCATTCTTGCAGTGGGGCACGAAGGCACCACTCTTCTTGTCAAACGAGACAGGAGGAGCGGTGCCAAGTGGTTTAACACCAGCACGATGATGCTTAGCAGCAGAGCGGGTAAGGTGCTTGCCCGCAGGCGGAGGCCCTTCCCGCTTCTGCCGCTTCAAGTCACGAATGTCCTGTTGCATGCGCTCCAGCTGCTTCTGCAGACTGGACAACGCCGCAGCCAGGTCAGACGCGCCATCGCCGAACGACAGAGCAGAGATAGGGGCGTCAGAGACTTTCAGGCCGTGGCGGAACTGCTCCCGCACACGAGCCTGAATAGTCAGGAGAGACACGCCCTGCCGCTGGTCAGCTCGAGCCAGAGAGTTAGCCAAATCACGGTACAGCCACGAATCGCCGAGAGCCTTTAGAAACTGCCGCTTCATCGCGTCCTCTGGCAAGTTGTGGGAACGCTGAACGTCCCTCAACAGGCCATTGAACTCGCGGATGCCACGGTCAGGATCCTTGCTGCTGGGGATGCGGACCGCCAGCAGCAACTCAAAAGAGTCAAAGGGTTCCGAGCGCTCCTGGAGCATGCGCACCACCTCAAGGGCAGCGCGCTTGCCATCTCCAGGAACGTCGGACCCAGAGGCCTCAAGCCAGTCACGAGCAGGTGAGCCAGGGCGAGCCAGAAAGGTCAGAGCCGAGAGCAGCAACTCATTGGCCTCATGCCTAGCCTCAACTGCCATGTCAGTCAAGTCAAACAGGGGAGCAAACGCCGATGATTGAAGCACGAACTGCGTGCGCAACTCATGCATCAATTGTGAAAAAACGTCCACCGCGTCTGTCTCTGTCCCTGCAAAGCGCGCCGATTTGTCTCCCAGAATTTTAGTGGCAACGGTCTTGGCAACCTTTCTGTCGAAATTCTCCCGAGCCAACTGCTTGCATTTGTCCAGAACTTCCCTCGCAGCTGCGGTGGTCGGAGCTGGCAGCTGCGGGGTGTGTGGTGTCGCAGAATGCTGCGCACCCACATCATCGAAAATGGTTTCTAATCTACGGACGCGAGACCGCGTCATGTTGTTCGCTGTGGTAACCATGATAGAGAGAGACAGGGGAGAAGGTTGAGCTAAACAGGGAGATGGCGTAAGAACTCTTACAGCGGCCAGATGTTTTCGTAGAAGTCTCAGCGGAACAAATCGAAACTTACAGGTCGTGAGCGGAACGATGAGAGCGGCCAAAATCAGTTACGTGTGGAACGACCTCGCCGGAGCCAGCGGCGCACGAAATAGATCAACTCTCCTCGCGACGATGCTGCTGTAAAATAAAAATGATCCGTCACAAACTGATCTCCTGCGCAGCGAAGGCGAGCACAACGCGTGCCGCCATCACTGCCATGTTAAAAGGCCATACCGCAAGAGTAATACACCACCGCCCAAGTGGGCGCTCAACCCCTCCTACGTCCTACTTAGCCGAACATGGCAACAGCAAGGCGCTGTGCCATCATCAGAATCACCGGAAAGCCGGTGCGGCCTATAACCTGCGAGGAAGACAGATACGCTGTCCGGCTAAGCTCGCTAGGAAACCAAACTGATAATCCCATAAACAGTGTCTGGCCGGAGCTTTATGCTCTCGGAAACCCAGACAGTAACAATGACTGTACTACTGTACTGTACTATTGTACAGTACAGTGCTAGGATGTCACGGACACGAAACGGAAGCAGGGTCAGGCTAGGGGCTAGTCAGAGCCCATAATAACTAAGCCTAAACCCGAAGTCCAGCAAAAACTGCATAAGATAAAATACTTAGGTGTTTTATCGAGAGCGGTGCGGAACGGTCGGAGCGGTGACAGATGGCACGATGACAGGCACTCAGGGCGAGGGGTGAAACACGGAGAAGCAGGCCCCCATACTGTGGGGGGGGGGAATCGGCTTCCCCGTGAGTTTTATTAGTGGGGCGGAAACTGCAGAATGGCGGATGCTGACGTGGCACCTCAAGGCGAGGGGTGAAACAGGAGGAGCTGCTCAACCCCACCTTATGGGGGGGTGAAAGTCAGTCTCGCCATGAGTTTTCTGGAAGGAAAAGGTAGCGAAATTCAGGCCAAAACACGAAAAGATAAAGAACCAGACGAGGTCACGAGCTGCTTTCCATTGCTTTCTGTCGAGAATCGCGCGATCGGCCGCGCTGCGGCCGAAGCTCGTAACCTCTGGCTTGCGAGAGTTCAGTCTTCAGAGTCGAGAGTGTCACAGTGACACGAGTAGTCAAGAGCTCAGAGTCATCATCATCAGTCAAGACAGAAGAGAGTCACAGAGTCGACATCCGACACCTCGACAGTGAGCAGGTCCCAGCTGAGAGAGCTGTGGTGACCGCACGATCCGATCCACCAGAAACGCCACGAAGCCACCAGAAATTTCTGGCATTTCTGGCCTTTATAGCGCCTTACCAAAAACATTGAGCTGCTGGTGAATGAGGGAGCAAGCTTCATCGTGTGGTGAAGAGGGGGAAAAACACACACGATGGAAACATCGAACGAGTGGAGCACGAGCAGACCCTAATCTGAATCTGCATCTCCAACTCAAGCGGTGTCACTGTAGCGGTAGCAGCACCGTGTGTCACTGTAGCTATGAGTGTGACGCTGAAGAAGATCAACAGAAAAATTCGTTTGCTCACGTCATCGTCACAAGTGAACGGGAGGTAAATGAATGTATTTCCTTTAGGTCGTCCCATTTCCGCAGATTTAGAAATATATTGTTCTCACCAGTTAACTCCAAGTGATTTTCATTCGTGATTTTTTGCATGCTAATTTTGCTGCTACCGTATTTTTATCGTATATTAAGTTTGCGGCGGAAATATCGCATCACCCTCGTTCTCACAGGGCTGGAGCTGGACTCCAGTTGGGACTTTGACTCAAGATAGCTCACTGTGAAAAATTCTCAACCAGTTTGCGTGTCCACCAGCTTGCCAGAACAACTGTATGCTGGCTGAAAATACAACTTCAGGAGAGTCTCATACATAGTCCAAGATGGATTGCACGTGAGGGCTACGCAGGCAGAATGGGGTATTAATTTGGCGAATGCGCTGATATCACGTTTGCTTATTCGCGAGTAGTTCGGTAAAAATAACTTGAAGGCGGTTAATAGTTTCTCGGTGAGTGAACTTTCATTGTACGCCTTCCCCGTTAGCGCTTGCTTTCTTCGCTAGCATCTCTGCCCGGCATAGTTCTCCCAAGCCTGTGAACTCGATGCCTCGAGCGTCTTTTGGGTGTTTATTTCGTTAAGTGACGCGGCAGTCATACAGTGTGCATTTTAGCAAACGTATTTTCTCCTGAAGGAATATCAACGCACTCCTCTTTTGCGAAGATTTAATTAACAACTCAATATGCAAGTTGCAATTTCGTGCATCACTTTTTCAGCAGTTTTCGCTCCTCCATGGATGTTAAATTTACTAGTTTTGGATGGAAACGGCATATGTAAGAGAAAGGATTGCTCATCCCACTTTGAAGCCTCAAGTAAACCATATTTGCCACCTATGCAAGCTGAATATGCCGTGCCGTACGAGTATGCAGCCGTGTGGGACTTATTATACGCACGTGTACGGGAAACGGACAATTTTATTGAAACTCCTGGTTTTTTTTCTGCGACAATAGTGAAACGGCTTGTTTCCTAGGCGATGTCCCCTTTTCACCGCACGCGTTTTACCCTTGCACAGCATGCATCGTAAGTGTGCGCTTCAGACAATTCTTTCACCAAACGCCTTTATTTGTTTGCTGGGGAGACTGTTGGAGGAGTAGAATATCAGCGAAAACCCCAATTGCTTAGGCGTTTGTTCTCGTGCACTATGTCACCATGCAAGGCACTTATTTCCGGCATCGGTTTGGGGACAACAATAGCCTTCATTTAGGGAGCATTACGCAGAGTGCTTCTGTTTGTAATGGCTACCCCTGGCGTCTTCGACTTTCAGTTTTCATCACCGGGACACTCAAAGAAGATTTCTTCTTCCCCACCTTTCCTGTTTCGTTTTGTCTATCGACTTGACTTTCTCCGCTCATAGACATGCTTTCGCTTAGATACTTGACACTTCCCTCGTTTCTCTCAGGCAACTTGAGGTTTCCAAAATATGCAACAAGTGACGTTCGCATATGACCTATTTCCGACCCTGTCGTGAAATGAGTGGATGGTTTGGAGAGCACCGTTCACAAAGTTTTTCGGCTGTCGCCTGAAATATGTGTCCTCAGTGTGTTGTTTTGAGCCGTCATAAAGCATATGTGTGTTTGCATTCAATTTCGGAACGCACTGCCGTATCACGCACAACTTGCTGTTTCCTCCAAGTATCATCTTGTAGCGTCCTACCCAACCCAAGATGTTGAACACGTGTTCACTGCGACTTGGGGTGTCGGTATCAGCCCTTGTTGCCTGGTGTCATCGCTCATCAGGCACTCGACCCGGAGGCCCAGTCGCCGGTGTTACTCATCAAGCACCCGATAATGCGGGTCTGTTTCATCTCAGCAGAGCGGAATCTATGATCGTTACTTAACGGGCTCCCTTGTGGGCAGTTTGAAAACAGGACCAACACGAGGGCACGTTTCTACCGACTTTAAAAAACATATGGCAACCCGTTCAGAGGCGCTCGAAACCTCTTTGGACTCACACGCTGAAGTTGCCGGGAATGAACTAGAAGATTCATATGGTGAGAGGTTTACCGAATATGTCGCCCGTTTCGAGCAACATGACACAGCCCCACAAGGCGCTTCACTCAGCATCACCTCTCGCGCACTCCGAAAGTTTACAGGGAAGTTGCCTATTCTCGGGTTTATTTGTGGAACAAAGTCGTGCTCGTGTTTTGACCCCTTCATGGTCAGTAAGGATAGCTTCGCTGGGCTCTAAGATGCTAGAATTGGTGCTTACTCCACCCGTCGCGGTAAGGATGCAGTGCGAAGGGCACTCCGGCTTGCAAAACACGGTCTCGATTAACCTCCCTCGGGTTTTGTTGAGGCGACCGTCTCCGGCGCACATGGGTGTATCACAATCCTGTATCGCGTCCTTGGCCTGCCCAAAGGGACGATTTGTTCTCCAGTTGTGTGAATAATATGGCTTTACTGTAAATGTATACACTGAAGTGTTCTCTGCCGTCTTTTCTCTGAGTTTCCATTTTACTCGGATGTTTAGGCGAGCGGGAACGGTGCTTTTCTAGAGGGCGGGTGTAACTAGGTGTTGCCCTTCTTGCACGCAGAGCCTCACGCCTCAAATTGCGTTTGGCGCTTAGGTGTCCTGGTGGGGAAGTGACGCTGGTTCGCCGTCAGCTGTTCACTCGTTTTTTGTCGGTTGCAGAAGAAAATCAAACGGCGTTCAGTGAAGCTCAGCCAGACAACGATTTTGCCAAATCCGTCGCAGCTGCTCTTGCCGAGGAGAGCCAACGGGTCAGAACTCTGCCCTTTATCTTGAACACACCTCTGTCAGCCCTCATCATTTCTCGTCGTTTCCTTCAAGCCGGAGAATACGGGTAACTTTGCGATTGTCAACTCAAGACAAGGTTCCCTGTTCTGACTTTCCTTGTTTCGGGCAACGGGACGAACTGCGGCTTTTTTTCTTCCGGTGTTTCTTCCAGTGCCATAAAAGTAAGTCAGTGAGGTGTTGGTAAACAGGAATGCCAAGAGAAAATGAATCAAGTTCAAGAACTGGGCAGTTCGAAGGCCGAAGCAGCCTCTTCGTCAGGCTGCTGGTATGTGAAAGCTTTCTCTGCTTCCTTTGAGCACCTGAGGTCTGCAGTGCTCTTCTTGCGGTTGCTTTCATTTATATTTTCCGGTGCCGCTGACCGAGGGCAAATTACTCAGCTAAGAGCCTGTCCGTCAAACGAGGCTGTCACGCCTTTCTTGTGCTAAACTCGTGAACTTTGGTTTACTGTTTTTGCAGTGGTTGGCTTCAAAGGTTTAGGGGATCGGTATGGGATCTCATGAGCGAGCCCGACAGCTCGAGCGCCGCTAAGCTCATTTCTATTGGTATTTTACTTTTAATCGTCTTCTCTTCGACGACATTTTGTTTGGAAACTATGGACGAGTTTGACGATGATATGAGCAAAATCATTTTCTTATACGGAGAGGTAATACCGAACCACGAAACGCTGTCTCTTCATTCAGATTTCTCCACAACGACTGCGATAACTGTGCAAACGACCAGTTTTGTATCCAACGACTTAGGAAATATGCCACAACTCAAATCGAATCTGTCATCCGTTCCAAAATGTATTTCTTTCTTCCCTTCCAGAGGTTCAACAACATGCCTCGATGATGTATGAGTGGACGGACGTTGGTTAGTCTTTCGGGAGGTTACAGCCCTTGTAGTTGCTTAATCGACCTGCTCATTGTCCTCTCCACAGTACATTTGCATCGCCGCTTTCACCCTCGAGTATGTCGTCAAGTTAATCACGGCCCCGGAGTAAGCCACCAACCGCCGAGAACCCAAAATTTGTGCGTTGGGTCGTCTTCGGCTGTATTCTTTTTTTGGAGAGACTTTCTCCCTATGGCTTTTGCTAGAGTAGGACCAGAGCTGTCCTTTGTGGACTCGAGGCTTGTTTTGCCTGCTTGAGTTCATTGATTGTTCACAAGTGGCTGCACTTTAAACTGCATGCTTGAGTTTATTGATTATAATTACATTTGGCCGCACTTTAATCTGCACCTGAACGACTCTTATCTCCTCTCTGTAACGTGTGTCACTGCCCTTTGTCTTCTGTTCCCCTGAAATTTTCTTCGGGTTTTCAGTGCTTGGGGCTTTTTCAAAGCTCCCATGAACCTGATCGACCTCGTTGCCATTTTGCCCTTCTACATAGAAGTTCTGTCCCAAGGCGTTGGTGGCCTTGGTTCAACACGGTGAAACCCTGCATAACTTGTCTCTACCTGTTTATTTGTACCTTTAGACACGTGAAAAGCCGTTTCTCCCACACGTGATGTATTATTTTATTTGCTACTTGAGCATCTGGTCAGCATCCTTTCTCACGTGTTTGGACGAAAGACAGTTTTTGACCTGGGATGCTTTCTTCCAGTGGTGTGCATGCAGTGGTGCGAGTCGTTTCGGTGAGAATATCTGACACCCCTTGGCAAGTGCTTTGCAGGATCTTGCGAGTCGTACGACTAGTTAGAGTATTTCGTGTTCTAAAACTAGGAGGAAGATTCTCAAAGATGCAGGTAACTTAACGGTTGTTCGATCTATGTGCAAGTACGTCCTTCTGCTCTCCCTTTGCTCCTCTGTAGTTTAAATGAAACTTGGACACCTTATCTCTTTCCTTTCAGGTGGTGGTGTCAGCGGTATGGGATAGTATGGACATGCTGGGGATGCTTGGATTTCTTCTGCTGCTATCCATGATTCTCTTCTCGACCCTTATCTACTATTGTGAAAACGGTGTTGTGGACGAGCCCGATCCTTTCCGGAGTATACCTTCCTCTTTCTGGTGGTGCATTGTTACGCTAATGACGGTTGGCTATGGAGATGTGGTTCCTAATACTACGTCGGGCCAATTGGTAGCCTCTCTGGCTATGTTAGCAAGCATCATAATTTTGGCGCTGCCGATCTCTGTGATTGGCGCGAACTTTACTCAGCAGGTAAAGGGGAATTAACTTATATAGCTTGCTGCCATATGCATCTTTCCTTGTTGTTGTTGTATTACGTAGCCTCACGTAGCCAATAGGTTCGACCTATTCTGATTTACATATGGAAACGACAGTTGAATCTGAATTGCCCACTTATTGGTTTGCAAATATCTGAAGCTTTGGATTTGGTTGGATTTGTATTTGCAGTGGGTAATCTTCAAAGATACTGTCAAGATGAAGGAGCAAGCAAACGTCCTTGAGCCCCACTTTAAGGACTTGGTTCGCTTTCTGAACGAGCACAACAGTGTGATCGAGGAGCTAATGCAGGAAGTGCGCGTAACTCAGGGAAAACTGGAAAATTTGGTCTCCAAGATCCGGACGAAACTAACGACACTGCAGAGAAGCTCAGTGGCCTTCCCAGACTTGACCTGCGAAAGTGATCAAGGGGCGTGTGCAGAGATCGACGCCGATTTCTATAAAAGTCGGTATCTGCAGGTAACACCTGCCTTTCACTTCAAACATGATGTCTGATGGCGTGGTCATAGTTGCAGTGCAGTGTGGACAATGCAACTATAATAAACAGACAAATAAACGCTCCTGGTCCGAGTCTAAGTTGGGCCTCTTGAGTATGTTTCAGGAAATGCTGGAGGAACGAGTGAAGCACATTCAACTAGTAACATCAGAGGAGTTTAACAACTTGCTGCAAGTTTGTGCCACGAAGCATAAAAAGGCGAGCAAAAAAGAGGAGGAAGTGAAGTTGATGGGAATGGACGTGGCAGAGGTATTTTCTTCCTGTTCTCTTAGGCTGCAACAGCTTGTTTGTCAGGGCCTCTGGCATATGAAGGCGGTTGCTGCTGAAGACTGGATGCTGTTTTCTTGCCTTGATGTGCACCATGTGCTCATTGAGTGGTTTGCTATCATAGCTGTTCTTTGTTCCACCAAGAGTCACCTCAATATTTGAAAGTGTATTGTCTCCCCTGTAAAATTCTATTTGGGTGTTTTCTGTGCAGGTGAACAAAGATGTAAAGGATGTCCAAAAACATTTTCTTGCCTCGCTGAAGGAGGATGAATTATTTCTTCATGACGAGCCTGCAAGTGGGAGATAACAAACTGAATTTTTTAAGGGGGCTGCAAGATGCTTTGTGTGACCAGAAACAAAAACCCCAAGTGTCATATAGATTGGCGGTTTGCCTTCCTTGCAAATTGCTGCATCATTGAGGACGTTGTGTCAGTGTGCACAAAACTGTGGAGACATGGAGGGACCCGGAATACTGATGAGTACTCAAGCCACGCGCAGATAATTGTGTATTTAGTAATGCATGAAAGTGCATAAACCGATTTTGCAAGCAAATGCTTGCAAGTATATTTACAAGAGTCATGATCACAATTTCCTACATTGATAGGACATTGTGGTGATGTGCACCTTTAAGTCAAATTTGCCTGCTGGAAGCGGTGACTGCAGAATGTGTGAAAGTGTGCTATCTGAAATTTACTGAAGAGCCCATTACATGCTGTAATGTACTCGGCTTGGTCGATCTCAAATTTGAGATCTCCGCTAGGCCTGTATCTGTAGGCCATTTGAAATCTGATCGTTCGATTATCTCATCATTCGCTTATATTTTACTAAGATGAAAGAATAAACAGTAAACGCTGACGCTAATGATGTCATCATCCCGCTCTATCATTCGTGGTTTGGTTGTTTGGTAATTTGCTTTGGTCCTAGAACATAAAGAGCACAGTACCTACAGGATGTAAGCTGTAGCCGGTGCATACGAGGTCAATTGCCAACGGAGCATGGCATGACACCTCCTTGCCAGCACAAAATCTTCACATTAGAAGCGCAGCAGACCCTTCTCATCCGAGCTTTTTTTATTTTAGTTTTAGCATGATTGCCCCATGCGCAAACAACCTTCGGATCATTGGCCTCCCATCAAAAGGAACCTGCATTGTCATCATTGTTCTTTAGGACACAGGCGTCAATCAGCAGGAAGATGAGGAGCAAGGTAGACCCGCAGTACGGTCGGCAAGGAGCATTCCTGTCGTGGAGGAATATTCGGTGGCCTAGGCAGTGAGCTACTGTCCCACAAGCAGTGAATCTAAGCTCCAGTCAGCTGTCGCGCAAATCTGCTCCGTACGGTAAAATCCCTCTGACTCTCACGACAAAGGTGCAACTGCCTACAGGACCACCTGGCTCCAGCGCTCCACTCCGCATAAGCGTGCACATCTAACGTGTCTGCTTCATGGGGCGAGCGCGGTGCACCAAACAGCCAGCCATACGGGGCTCGCCTACCGTACCGTACTACTCTCCCCGAGTGTCTAGCCAGCCATCTAAGCGGCCTACAAGATAGGGTATAGTGGCCGAGGCGATGAGATTGTCCCATGATGCATGGGATGGCCTCTTAGTGCAGGCTGCAAGGAACATTTTGGTCTAAGGATGGGTGGAGGGGGCTTAGTGAGCCCCCGGGAGGGTCCATTTGAGCTAGGGGTGTAGGGTTAGGGGCATTTCCATACGGCGTGTCATCAGCTGTCATACATGATAGGGTATAGTGACCGAGGCGATTAGATTGGCCCACGATGCATGGCACGGCCGGTTAGTGCATAGGATATTTCTCATCTACCCTACCACATTCGCTTAGGTCCGTAATATTTCATCTCTTCGCGGGGATGTTTTTAGCTAGTCTACCACAATCGCTTAGGTCAGGAATATATTTAATCTCTTTGGGATATTTCTTATCTACCCTACCACATCTACTTAGGTCCGGATAAACCCAGACAGCAAGAGTTATTATTTTCTGCTGTTCAAGTCTTAGAGACCAACTCAGTGATCTCTCTTTATTCACCACCCTAAGCTCACATCTTATTTCCCCTAACTGTTCGCTCAGATGAATGTCACATTCCCTTACTATTTCTCCCAATAGTCCACTGATGTCAATTTCAGGCATTCAGACACCCCTTATCGTGAGGGGGTCTCAGCTACGTCGTGCCCCCTGGCACAACTCTCCCCCCCTTAGGAGTGGACTTTCCCCTGAAACCACGACTAATGCATGAATCTACATACAATTGCGTACAGGGGTCTCGATAGCTGCACTCGAGGTTCATCTGCTCATCAGCGTGACAGAAGGGCTTCATCAAGGATCACGTTGCCAACGCTCATCCCCAAATTCACCCGACCGCGCACAACTAATATCTAAGGCAGGTCTTCAGTCTTCGTCTCTTCCTCGCCGTAAGTTAATCGTACTCCGTCGGCACCTCCGAAAGTCAAGTGCTGGAACAGATGTCGTAGTAGATGATTTGGGACAGGAAACACAGCATGGGACTTCTGCATCCCTGGTGTGTCACCCTGGGTCCAAGCTGCGAGGTTTCAGGATGTATTCCTGTCGCCCGACGGTATGGACAAGGGGTAGCCGCTGTGCATTGCAGCAGGGGCTCGGGCGGTGGCGAACTCGTCCAGATACAGGTGAGCGTCTTGTATCGTTTCCCATGCATGCAGTACGTGCAAGTAAGAGGCGCCGGAAGTTGGCTCATTACCGGCCTGAAACGCAAAGCGCTAGGGTAACGGCCCATCGGGTTCTCCACATACCAGTGTTGAGGTCGAAGGTACTCGATGATGTCTAGTGTGCGTTGTGCGCACGCGTCCGCTGTCACAAAATCTGGCGGACCTCCCCTATAGTACGAGCCTGACTGTACTGAGTACAAGGGGGGCTTGCCCATACTACGTCGAAGTATCCTGGGGGGTATCTCCAGTAATCCCAACCCTCGATGGCCGCCACGTGAGTCGGCTGCCATACAGGGTCAGAATCCAGTGTCACTGATGTCGACATCGGGAAGCAACGAGCAAATTCTGTTTCTACTGAACCTGTTCCACTGAATAACACCAGTATTCGTACTGGTCGGGCATCAATCGCAGCGAGGGTGGTAACGTAGGTGGTCTCTCCTTTACTCGTCACCTCGCGGCGTTCCCAGGGCAGGCATTCAGTCGAATTTTCCTCCACCGCCTCTTCCCAAGGTGTCCCTAGCATTGGAGACGATGAAGAACACAGTGCCGCCACGGTGGGGCCGGCTGTATCACGGCGTCGTTCTCGGCGGCGTAAGGCGGCGTCGCGCACCTGGCCTTCCATGGCTACACGCGCAGCTTCAAATTCTCTCAACTGCTGCAGAGGGGCCCCTCGTTCTAGCTTGTCTCGAGTTCTCCACGAGTCGTGGGCCTTAGAATATCCAGTCCAGCGCACCTTCCACTCCTCGATTTCCTTGCCGCGGGAAATACGAACTCGGCGGGCCGAGATACGATCCACATGTGCTTCACGCTGACCATCCACCACCACTGCCTCTGGAATTGTCAGGGTTATGACCGATGACACATGTGTCATACATGTCATACATGTCATACCTGTCAGACATGTCATACCATGTCATGTCATGTCGAGTCATGTCATATATTATAATGACAGACAGTCGTCAGTACGGTCGACTATGACTGTACATGTCATCGAGATGATAAGTCACATCATCTGTCATTTATTCAAGGAAAGACTTGAATGACACCTGTCATCGAGAGGCCGTAAGTCGGACTCGAAGATGGCGAAGCAAGATACTATCTTGAAGTACCGAACGGTTCGGAGAAGAAATCATCTTCGCTTCTAGCATGTGCGGAACAAGCATGCGGGTATCATATGGCGAACGCATCATTCGTTCTGCCGATACTGGTCGTTCAACCAATGTCTCGGGTTCACAACCCAATAGCGGTACCATCTATGCGATGGGAGACATTCGGTATAGATGAGCTAGCGTTGTGCTAGAGCAGTATCTTCTCACAGAAGTCTGCACTCATCCCGCTAATAACTTGCACGTGTGTTACAGTCCAATAACACCGCGCTTTCTATTATATTATTGATATATTGAGGGCTCGCATATCAGCCCGTATCAGGAATCGTTGGTTGTCGGCGTGAGGCAAAGGTGGCTGCTCCGTCCACGTACGGCTTCAACCGGTGCTGTGCGAAGACATCGTGTATACGCCAGCCAGGAGGTAGCTGCAGTCGGCACGCCACTGGTGCGTCACGGTCAGCCTCAGGAAGGCCCGCCTGTATATCACTGTAAAACCGCTCTGTCACAGCTAACGGCCCGTGCCAGCGTTTGCTGAGCTTCCTGCACAGAGGCATGTCCATGAGCTTCTCTGTGAGGTGTTTAGCCTCTATCCAGAAAAGGTCGCCCACTGCGTACTCCCGCTGCCCATGCCGCTGATCGAACAGGTCTCGCTGCCGTTGCTGCGCCAGCTCAAGTCTGCTCCTCGCGTCCCGCAACTGCGACGAAAAACGAGATGCCCATTCATGTGCAGTCCCTACCCCTCCTTTGCGTCGCCCACTGGCAGACTGAGCGACCTCTAGGAACATATCAAGCTGCGACATGGGTGACACGCCGTAGCATAGCTCGAAATGAGTGAAGCCAGTAACATCGCTACGCGAGTCGTTGATAGCAAACTCCACGTTAGTGGCATACAAATCCCAGTCTTCTGGGTCGTCGTCGACGAAGGAACGGAGCATATCCTCCATGACCCTCTTAGTGTGCTCCGCTTGTCCATCTGACCGAGGGTTGTACGGTGTGGTCATCGCCACTTTTACCCCCATCAGCCTCATCAGCTCCTTCCAGAAGGCGTCCTGAAACCGCGGGTCCCGGTCGCTGACAATCTTCATAAGCGCCCCGTGCTGTCTCCACACAGTGTCAAAGTAGATGCGAGCAACAATAGCAGACGAGCTATCCCCGAAGTTCATGGGGACCACGTGGGCCATCTTCGAGAGCTTACAGGTGAAGGCGACGAACGCATCATTTCCTTGCTCCATCAAAGGCAGCCCAGTGACAAAATCCACACCCACTTCCTGCCAATTCCTTGATGGAATTGCATGCGGGTTAAGCAGGCCGTCAGGGTAGAACACACTATTCGATGAAAATGATATTCTCATGTGAAAATGATTTTGCCTTATTTACCTCATGATAGGATTAAAAAGCCGCATTTTAACAGTCAAGAACATGCAAGTGCAGGTTGTGCATTAGATTTAATGGTTTTTATGGTACAAAATTGAGGTCAAATGCACTTTTTCGAAATCTAGGAGGAGTGAAAACACAAAGAACTTTTGACTCAGAATCTATATACACGTTATACACATATTATTTACATGTTTTTTTTTTCGTCTTGCTTTACGCGTCCACTTCAGGTGCTACCGCTACCGCTACGCAATTATCAAAAGCTTCGTCTTCATCGGAATCATCCGATTCATTCAAGTCACCTAGGTCCTTGCGCGTGCGTTTGGATTGTTGTGCAAGCAAAGCGACGACTATCTGCGCGTATTGCTCGTTCGGTATACTCCGTTCGGGGTCATTCGCATCCACATTCCATGCCAGCACTATTTCATTCTTATCGAAAGTCTCGGTAGACGGTCGGTGCCCCGGTGGCGCTGCGAAAGCTCCTGGGTGACTCGCAAGCTGCTTGCCGAGGTGCTTCTTCTTGGTGTCGGTGTGCTTTTTGGGTTGGAAATAGCGATATAGCAGCTGTTGAGTTGACGGATAGCGCGCCTCCACCTTCACCAAGTACAACGGATCCGACCATTCGCTTCGCCTCAGTTGTACGCGGAAAGCGAACTTGTCGTTTTCAGATTCCACCGCGAGAGCCACTGCAAAGCTGCCGACTGTCATCTGGCCGTAGGTGACCTCCCACTGGGCGTTGTCCACGTACTGCTCTGCTCGCTTTTGGGCTCGACCTTGGTGTTTCCGTTTACCGTTGTACACTTCTATCGGCGCTCGATCAATTCGGCGTTGGATGCGCACCGGTATAGCGGGGACGGCGGCAGCCCCGGCAGCTTCTATCGCCAACGCGGGCGCCTCTATCAGTCGAACCAAGGTGGCATTGCGCTCGATGGCGATTTTCTCGGGATGCTGGAAGGGTATCGCGGGCGCTTGACATTCTCCACCAGCAGTTAGGTGGCGTTGTTTCTCGATGACATCCTCGCGCCAAAACCTTTCGTGCACGTCCGTGAGCTTTGTGCCCAAAATGTCCTTCAACGCCTGTAAGGTATGCTCAAGCTTTTCGATTCCTTCTTCGGTAAAAGGAATCGGCTTGATGTATCCAGGCCCCGCGACAGGGGGTGTAGAAGCAAGCTTTGTGTAGGAGGCTACCACTCCAGTTTCTTCTCTTCTTTACACTTTCGGACTTATTCTATCTACACTTATTAAACGACCGCACGAGGTATGATTACGCTTGGTCAACTATAAGACTTCGGTTTCGTAAATCTATATAGTTCAACTATCGGACTTCGGTTTCGTAAATCCTTCAAGTTATGCTTTTGCTTTCAAGTGCATGCTTTCAATACACAATATACAGCGGTTACGGCTTACAATTCTCAGTTCAGTTCTCATCTCCGAAACTGGTTACACTTAGAGTTCTTATGCATTCAGGAACTCTCTCCATAACTCAACTGTACTGAGTACTCCGTACAACAGGCTAGGCACCTCACATCAACATCATTCTGATCGGTCCTACTGTACTCCGTACTGAGTACTCTTGCGTTTTGTACTTAGCCGTTTTTCTTGCTCTTGTGCTTGCCTCCTAGCACAACTCCCCCCCCCTTAGGGAAGGTCACGTCCACGCTGACCACGTCGGACCAGTAAAGTTTTTATACAGATCTTCTACTGTTGCTCAGGATGATTATACAGGTCTCAGCCGCCTGTTGTCTGGGATGACATTACACTTCCCAAGACACACCGCAATAAGGAGATCAACCTCTTAAGCACAAGGGTCGGCCTCTCACCGGTCTGCCATCTGCACTACCAGGCTCCCCCAAGGCTCGAGATCTCACATCCATTACCACGCTCAAGGTTTCAAACCTTCCAACACGGTACACTTACAGGTGATGACAATAGGTTTGCCAATTACCTGACAGTTCTCGGGATGCCGGCCCGGAGGAAAGGTTTTAAACCCCTACCGCCTCCTCGGATGCGCAGAGCTTTTATCCAGATCTCCAACTGCCGCCTGGCTATGCCGAGGCTAGAGCCACCGCTCTGGTGGATGGATTATCCAGGTTCTCACCTGTCGCCTGGCTATGCCGAGGCTAGAGCCACTGCTCTGGTGGATGGATTATACAGGTTCTCACCTGTCGCCTGGCTATGCCGAGGCTAGAGCCACTGCTCTGGTGGATGGATTATACAGGTTCTCACCTGTCGCCTGGCTATGCCGAGGCTAGAGCCACTGCTCTGGTGGATGGATTATACAGGTTCTCACCTGTCGCCTGGCTATGCCGAGGCTAGAGCCACTGCTCTGGTGGATGGATTATACAGGTTCTCACCTGTCGCCTGGCTATGCCGAGGCTAGAGCCACTGCTCTGGTGGATGGATTATACAGGTTCTCACCTGTCGCCTGGCTATGCCGAGGCTAGAGCCACTGCTCTGGTGGATGGATTATACAGGTTCTCACCTGTCGCCTGGCGCGCTCGCGGTGGCTGCCATCTGCCACTCGCGGCGCGCTCTCTCCCCCCCCAAAAGAAAAGCGGTCCGCTCCCGGACGCTACTCTCTCAGTGGCCCTAAGAGGAGGGCGCGGGTGAGCACCTCGGTGTGCTCACCTCGTGGCGACACGCATGCAAGGGTGGGCCTCCTTGCAGGCGCGTGGCGATGCTTCCCGTCGAGACGGGTGCACTCGCCCAGAGCTTGGGGCTCGCCGGCCTCATCAGCACCCCGAGTGTGGGTGCCGCGCGCCGCGCTCGGCGGCGGGGCGTGCGTGCGCGGTGTGCTGCAGCTCCCAGGCACGCGCATCAACCTCTGCAAGGAGGCCCGATGCGCCTGGACGCGGTGCAC
>LGRX02005704.1:0-13155 GCA_001247695.2 Cymbomonas tetramitiformis
TGAGTTCTCTCCGAACCATTCGGTACTTCAAGATTCAATCTTGCTTTGCCATCTCGAGTCCGACATACTGGCCTCTCGATGACATGTGTCATTCAAGTCTTACCTTGAATAAATGACAGATGATATGACTTATCATCTCGATGACATGTACAGTCATAGTCGACCGTACCGACGACTGTCTGTCATTATAATATATGACATGACTCGACATGACATGACATGACATGGTATGACATGTCTGACATGTATGACACGTATGACATGTATGACATGTATGACACATGTGTCATCGGTCATAACCCTGACAGATCTCCCCTCTTAAGAGAGTTGTGACCTCACAACGGGCATACCTTTGTATATGTCTTTGATGTCTTTGTTGTTGTTGCTGCTGCTGGTACCAGTCTTCTTACACCGATTTGAGGCGTCCCTCATGGTGTTTTTAGGATATTGGGGGGAACTGAGTCCACTTTAAACCCTCACCTTAGGCATTTAGCCTTACAGTTCTTAGGATGTAGCCCCCATGAATTGCGTATCGTATTGCAGAGTGACGATTCAAGGTTCAATGAATTGCGTATCGTGATACAGATTGACGCTGGAACTGCGTATCGTGTTTCAGAGTGACGATTCAAGGTATCCGAGGTTTACGTTACGGATTATTTGCGCTAGCCGTCGACGCCTTTGCGAACGATGATCGGACGATTTAACAATTTATAATCGAACGATTCTCGACCTTATATATACAACTGATCGACGAAAACCCTTAGGTACATGTTTCCACAGTTATTATATATAGTGCACCCAACCCTTCCTCCCCTCCTGAAGCTACTTTGGAGGTTCACAGGCGGTCACGGGGAGCCCGATGTTTCCGGAGTTATTTCACCGGGGGCTTGTTTTAATGCAAACGGAGTGGCCCTGCTTAACGGGATTGGACTTATAATCCTGTACCCGGTCTGCTCAACTCCTCAATTTTTTAGTCCAGTACGCACGCTTTGACGAACATCTGTCGATTCAGAGTGGATTCGCCACGTACTAATGTGAAATTCGTTTTAGTTATGTGTGTCAAGCATAACTCAGGATCACAACTCCGTCCACCTCAGTCGATGTCTCCGGTAGCTTCGGATGACTGGCCATAGGATCCGATGACAAACCACGGTCTTGGCAAAGGTAGCATTAGCAGTTTTTCACAGATATTGGTACCCGCATATGCGTATCTGTGTAAGGGTATGATTTATACAAGGCTCACTACACCTTAGCAAGGAAGGATCAATTCCCGCTCCTGTCATATCAATTTGATGCAGGGTAAAAATGTTAGGGCTGTGACCCTGCAGTTCTCGGGATGCAGCCCTGCAGTTTTTGGGATGCAGCCCTGCAGTTCTTGGGATGCAGCCCTGATTATTATTGGCAAAAGTCATCGGCTATCAGCTTTTGATTCAGAAGCCACAATGTTATGGAAGCTGCGACCTATAGTGACCATATAAGGCCTTATATATACAACTGATCGACGAAAACCCTTGGGTACATGTTTCCACAGTTATATATAGTTATGCGGCAGTTATGCCTTCAGCATACGTAGACAATATGATTATGTGGAACTTATAATCCCATTTAAGTTGCATCATGATCAATTTATCCAAGTGTCAACAAGTGTTCAGGATTTGATAAGGGGTTGACGCCCCACAGGCCAAAGGTCACTATCTCGTAAGGCTCGCCTCAAGTGTGCGGCTTTGAGGATCAGCGTTCCGGCGAGGCACAGGCATGATGCTTCCTTGACCACATGGAGCTGGAAATGAGAATGCTCAAGATATCCGAAGATAGGAAGGCTTTTTGTTGGCCAGAGTTGCTGTCTAGATGCTTAACCTCGATGGGGTTGCATTCGGATACAAACTGTGCAACCATACATGTGACTTATGCATTGGTGTATGTCTTTGATGAATTGTCTCTTGTCATGAACTTGGAAGGAATGACGGGCAAATAGCTAGAGTGGCGGATCTCACTCACTCGGCTTTGCTGTTATGGAATTCGATGCCTGATGGCACAACTGGCAATCCTTTGCTCAGATGCTTTCCTTAAGACATTGGCAACAACTTGTGTGCCAGCTGCTCTAGATTTGGGTAGAAACCATGGATCAACAATTCATCAATCAAAACACATGTTACCAAGGCTGATTCAACGAGTCCTTTAACTCTTGAAATTCAACAATCAGCATCTCAGGCTGTTGACGTCAAAGTGATGGTCGTAAGCTTACAATATAGCTTATTCACATTTAAAAAACCATTGTTCTCCTATGTCAGTGCCCTTCATATAATATGATAGAGCCGGAGAAATATGCATCTATGATTTCTTCATAATGAACTTCATGTGTCAGTAAGTCAAATAAAGACTTCATTTGATGCTTCAATCGGCATGATGTACCGTGTCATCAACTTTATGACTGCTATACACAGATGCTGGAACTTTTCATAAGATTTTTAATCTTCCAAGCAAAATCACAATGATGTAAAATCAAAATGATGTAAATCAATTTGTGGCAGCTGTATGAAGAATGAATGAATCTATACTCCTTCCTCCCCCTTTAAAAAGAGGTGTATCAAACCAATCAGATGGTGATGGAGAATGCCATTCAATTATTATGTCATGTGAAAAATGGTTTGATAGAAAATCAGACTGAGATTACTCATCGAATCAAGTGCTTTCGAGGAAACAATGTCAATATGAACACCGATTCTCTCAACGTCGTACCGGCAACATGCCTGACGCTTTTGAATGTGGTGAATGCCAGATGTTGTCAAATGCCAATGTCAATTCACTATGATTCAATATGCAGTTTTTGGGTTGCAGCCCACATACATTGTTGGTTCAGGGTCACAATAGTGTGCCCAACTTAGACAATGTTTCTGGATAATGATTTTCATAATGAACAACGAAACCAGTGATGGTACCGAAGCTAACTTTGGTATCGAAGCTAACGGAGATTCAATCAAGAGCATGAATATCATTTCTCTATTCTCGTAAACGACTCACAGATTCAGTGTCTGTAGTGACAACAAGTTACTACGAGCTGTATTTCCGTCCTTGATGAATGGCTGTCCGGAATGTCATTTCATTGTGACTAGAACATGGCATCGCCTAGTGATACGTGTGCATATGAATCTCCTTCAGTACATGGTCACATATCTCAATGGTGTCCATTTTATTTTTGGGCATACACTATTCAGGGACTTGTCATGGTAAAGAAGTATGAATGATGAATGTGTCATTTCAATGCCGACAGGATTGTGACTTGTCGATGACTATGTGCCATTAATTTAAAACTTCTGTCACTTTCCAGAATGAGAATGAAGAATGTGAGGCGTAGTTGGTTATTGCGCTTGGAAATCATCTGTAGATTGCGGGTTCGAGTCCCGCCATGGCTTCTCCCAGGGTTTCGTGGCCTAATGGACGAGGCGACAGACTTCTAATCATTCCAGAATGAGCTTTCAAAGAGTCACAATTCCTCAATGAAGCATGCGTATCTCATGTGCCAAAATGGTATGAAACCACAAATATAATGTCAATATATATGCGTATGGTTTATACCATTGTATGCTATTCCACAAGTAGGTAGTGATGTCAGAATGAAACAACTTTGGACAATTGCAACTCAGTACAAACCCGAGTGCATTCAAGTCCACTTGTATGCTCAGAATCTGAATCTAATGTACTTTCTATATGCACAGGATAGAATATATTTTCTATGTGATTCTGGATTCAGGAACTAGAGTCAATGTCTCCTTTCCTATTTCAGACGATGAAACCTTTATTCCCTTAGGTGCAATACCTTATTGTAAGGAATAGTCATTTTCAATACAAGTTTCAATCGATTTTTCAAATCTGTCACTTTTGTGATGATCAGACTGGTCAATTTTACAGCATAACCACTTCCCCTTGCTGAAGGAGATGACTCCTTTCATAGGGCGATATGTTGGCTGTTTTCATATGATACATGGAAAACATGAGTGACTCTTGGAGAATTTCGGGATAAATATCCTGAATTGGCTGACTATGCCCAAGAATGACCGAAGAGATTACTTGCCATCTTTAGCCATATGGCGTAGAGGCTGCTTAACAACGGTTGGGTCATAGACTGTATAGCTATGTTAGCTATGTTGAAGGCTGAATAGCCATGATTGCACGGACTCTGTCTTTCATGATGGATAGACTTCTGCGATGTGGTGTCCGATAAATCAATACATTTGACAACAACTCAACCTTAAGGTTTGATGAAGAGCTGATGATCTTTGCTGCACTACAATTGTTTAATGTGCACTACTGAAATGCCTCGTGATATAATAATCTCACAGAATAGGCATTGTTCAATGGCGGTATGATCAGATATGTAATGATCAATGAAGACAAGATGGTTGGTATGGCTCATTCAGCAGGCATGATTACCTCAAAGAGATGCCAATACACAAATACATTTCAAGACATAAGGGCAATAGGCTTATTGCGTAGCCTTCAAAGGCAGCTAGCATTTATGCTGCATTGGTCAGCTCAGTGGCTTTGACCTATATAGGTGTTGTACTCAGGCCGTAGCCTGCATATTGCATTGAGTAATCTTGACACCTTTAATGATCCAATAAGATGATATGTATGAAATATCAAGAATGGTTGCCCTTTTTCAATGATCATCGGTGGCAGAGGCTATAGTGCTTGCACCGAGTCAATATACAATTCTAGTCTGGATACATGCTAGACCAGATGTATATAATGTCTAGGTCTTCAAAATCAAGCTCATATGTATGTCATGGCTGATGACCTTAGGAATGTTTGATACATATGTGTGTCAACTTCATGGGGTTCTGCATGGTTTGACTGTATATAGTCACGATTACCAAAACAAAAACGATGATGCAACTTACTTTGTTTTATTATTTGTCTTTATTATTTATTTGGTTTTTAGTTGTATTTTTAGCTTATCATCTTCCCCCCTCAAGGAAGTGTATTGCTAGGCGGTTGTCAAGCGCCGTTTAAATACAACAGAGGTCCGACCTCTATGTGATGACGTGGAAGCTTACTATGAAGCTGGATAGCAGTTCTCGGGATGCAGCCCATTGCACCGAAGGTGCATCGCAGTCGTTGGGATGCAGCCCGCATTCACGTCATCTGCGTGGGTCATATAGTGCCCATGCATGTGCTGTATAAAATACAACACTACCCTCCAGCGGCGAAGTGGTTTGCTATTACCATCATCATATGCTGTGGGATATCAATATATAATCAGAGAGCATGGTAATATGTGTACCATGTTTGTCAATATCGGAGAGACTGTGTCTTCTTTAAAATCCTCATGACTATATGTATAATGGTGCTGTACTGATGTCAACACCTTCTCTCTGAGTGATTTATTGATTTCAGATGTGATGTCGTGGCAGTCATAAAATATGTCCACGTCATTGGCACGAGTCATATTGTGTCCATGCATACGCGATCTTAGCGCAGGTCACAATACAATGCCCGAGCATACGCGATTTTAGCGTAGGTCACATTGTGCCTCAATCTATTACATCTGAGGAAATTTATTACTCATCTTTGTGAGTTTAGACAGCATTGTACTGATTGCAACGCTTCTTCTGATGATTTATATATCACAGATTATACCAAATGTGGTGATCAGTCCAGTGCAATATTCTGTACCGGAATGTACAGGGATTGTGAATGATTACAATCCAGCCGGAGGAATAATCTCAACAGCTATTCTGTACTAATGAATTCATCGGAGTTATACTCATTTCGACGATTCGAAACCCATGTCATTTGTAGTAATGACAACTCACATGGATATATAGGGTTTTCATCAGAATGCTTCTATGTGATGTCAACATATTATGAACAATTCACTTGCATCTTAGGACAAAGGAGTTACGCTTGGAAGGTCTTGCATGGTGGTCACCCAACAGTTGTCAGCTGTTATTCGGGTGCCACATTCTGCCTTGTTCAGTACTGGGACTATATCAACCAGTCTTACAGCGATGCACCTGTCCTTCCCACTCTTATGTACGGCTATAGTGCCAAAGTGTATCAGGTGGGATATATATATATATATATATACATTATATATAGTTCAGCATTCCGAACTTCCTCGAGGATGTAAATGCTGAGCAATAGTCAACTTATAGTCATTGGGATGTAGTTTCCCATCCGAGTTTACACTTTATTAGTGACGGTGGATTTAACGTTGTACAGATTTCAACGTTACTTGTGGATTTATCAAAAGCAATCCATCAGAAATCACCAGATCGGAATGTAAAATGGATATATGTGTGATCCTATCCACCTTCTTCCCTCCTCAAGGAAGTGTGAACACACAAGCAGTTGTCAAGTACTTTACAAGCCTACAAGTTTTAGGGTTGCAGCCCTACAGTTCTTGGGTTGTCGCCCTACAGTTTTTGGGTTGTTGCCCTACAGTTCTTGGGTTGTTGCCCGAAATATTGTCATGATTGTGCTGATTTCAGCATGACATATATGCCAAACACGAAGTGTTTCCTATTATATAGGTGGCATTTCAGGGTATGTAACGTTACAGTGACCCTTATCTCTCACAGTGATATTAGGGTGTTACTTGCCATCAGTAACCCTAAAATATGTTAAATTAAAGCAGTATGAACATTTTGCAAAGATATTTAAGCAAAACTGCATTTAATTTTTCACTGTGTATCACGTGGTTATTAGGAGGTATGGTACACCCCTGTAACTGTACACGTGAATATATGCAATATTAGGGCGTTACAGGTGCTGTACTATTTTGAGCATATTTTTCAATAGCTAATAAAATAGAGTAACGAAAAAAACGATGACCATAACATCATTTTCAAATCTAACGTGTGAGTTTTTCACGCATTTTAGTACAACAACTTTGTATACCCCTAGATGTTACACACCTGATGTTTAGGGTGTTACACGAGATATGACCAGGCTCATTATGTTTTTCAGATACCTTAATAGGTATCAAATCATAATTCGAAATAAAATGGGGTCGGAATTTCAGTTTTTCATGTGCAAAAGTGTCATGTGCAAAAGTTGAAATTGAATTTACAATTTGAAATTTATCGCCAACGATTTTTACCCATTTTCCACCTTTTTTGGCCATTAAATATTTACCTCGGTAATATATCTCGGTGTGTGTGGAAGTTGCAAGTTACAGAATTAATGCAACTTATCTCACTTTTGCACATGATATTTTTCATGGCAATATAGTGAATATCTCTGATGGTCAACATCTATGGTTGAGCATATATATGGGTTTTGCTGATTTGAAACCCATGGAAGTTGGTCCACTTCCCAATGATTTATTAGGTGTATCAACTGTAAGCGGGTTAACCACTTAAGTGATAACTTATCAGAACCTATGATATATTTGGGCATATGGCTGTGCACTGAGAGCATATCAAAGTGATATCTCTAGATTCCAAATATATCAGGACATAGCTTGATAATAATCTAAGCAGTTCCACACAACACAATGTGTGTGTGTGTGTGTCCACAACAACCTCTGTCAGTTCAATATGTAGGTACTGATCTGAGAATGTACATGCTTATTGTGCTGATCATTTCTGAATCAATTGTCACAATGCAGTGTGGTTGTTGTTCTTGCTCCAACGATGATATGTGAGACGTGTGGACAATGCTCAGCAGTGACCAGCTGCTATCTGAGCATTGTATGATGCCTTCGGGTCTGGAGATTTCTCCATTCAGCCCTACAGCATGTTGGTTGATTCTGTCCCCATGTATCGCCATCACTTGACATCCAGCTGCTATCGTGATCAAGCTGGATGGTACTATGTATCATGTGTTGATATGATTATTGATCATTGCACTTTCGAGTCAGTGCATTGTCAAATTTACATAGTAGTGTCAGTGATTATTTATTACACTTGTGAATCAGTGTAAGGTCATATATTTAATGATACATAAGTGATGCATAAGTGTAGTGACTTGTTTAAGCAGTGACTTATGTTCATGTACTTGCTGATTGAGTACATGTGAGTGTGTGTGGAATTGTTCATTATCCACACTTGTATACAGGTGTTATTGGTATTACACTATACCAAGATGATTTATCATGTAGGATGATCTGTATACCAAGTACTGAATAAATCTAACATGATATATATCAGCTTAGTGGTGATTGTAATCCTGTAATTCTCATCTTACAGTAATGAGTTGCTTGGTTTATTTCACATGTAGTTCCGGTGAGCATTCTCTTCAGTGATCCACCATAGAACGAACATACTCATCCCAAATCCTTCGTCAGAGTATGTCGAGCTAATTATGGTGTTAAGACCACCTTCAGGCACCTTACACTACATGGGTTCCAATATAGCTTACATGCACAACAGTATGCTTTGTGCAATGTATGATGCATTGTGATGTGATGCCATATGTCCCAGTTGCTATCGTGATCAAACTGGTTTGTACATTACAGCTGTTATCGTGATCAAGCTGTATGAATAATGCATGCACATGTCACAGTGATGCAGTTGCTAAGTATAATAATGTACATCTGCTGCATGCACCCAGTATATACTCAATGATGGTGTATACTGCAAGTATATATGTGTGTGTGTGTGTGGTGCTGCAAGAATTATAATCTCCGCACACTCAAAATTTGCACACACTATGATGTTGCTGCAGAGCATTCAATTATCTGTCATGATAAGTGTGTGTGTGTGTGTAAGCTACTCATACAGCATGTATGCAGTACACACCCATGATTGCAGGTTGGTATACGAATCTGACAGTGAATGAATTATAATATCTCAGCAAGCATCAGTGATTTGTATGGCATGCTGCAATATACTGTCATCATGCGTCATCATTCATGATAGTCCCAGTAAGTATACACACATTCTGTCAAGGATATCATGATGCGCACAGCGTGATTATTGCAACTTATTTGAAATTGACGGTATGTTGATCACATCATGCAAACTGATTTCGTCATCAAAAACTGCGAAGTAATCGTCGTGTACAGTAAGCGATTTATTGCGATCATCAAAATCGCGATGGTGCGCGCTGCTGATAATGAGCACATCTTGTCGCATATGAACAGCACATGATACAAGTGCTTTTTTTCGCGCGGATCATTATTCTGATGATGATTTTTGTGTCCGCGTATCAATATTGCGAATTTCGTACAACTGCGAATCGTAACTGCGCGTATATGTGATCGCTGCGCATATGTATGCTGCATGCACACCTTCTCGCGCTGTATCGGTGACGATATGTACGATCTGCGACTGCGAATATGACGATATATCCTCGCGCACAATATTCGCTTATGCAGCGGTCAGTATATGCAGTATATCAGTATGTGTGCGATTGCGACGCCTGTTATTATTCGCGCTCCGCAACCTGCGTACACAATATTCGATATCTACGCTGCACTCACACAAGATTGTCCTCGTTCTCGCCTTGACGAGTAGAATACCAACACAAGCGAGCCCTAAGATATAATATGATATGATAAGATAGCACGGATGTTATTGAACAGTAACAACTCGTGCAGCTTAAGAGCGGGTGATGAGTGCAGTGCTTCGTCCGAAGTTACTGCTGTAGCCCAACGCTACCTCATCTATACCGAATGCCTCGCATCTCATAGATGCCACCGCTATTGGGTTGTGAACCCAAGGCATTGGTTGAACAATTAGTATCGGCTGAACGAATAAGCCATATGATACTCACATGCTTGTTCAGAACATGCTTGAAGCGAAGATGAGTTCTCTCCGAACCATTCGGTACTTCAAGATTCAATTTTGCTTTGCCATCTCGAGTCCGACATACTGGCCTCTCGATGACATGTGTCATTCAAGTCTTACCTTGAATAAATGACAGATGATATGACTTATCCAAGGTTGTCGATCAGACAAAATCTGATTATCAGACGATCAGATCAGATCAGATTATCAGATCCTTAGTAGTGATGAATCAGATAATCAGACGATCAGATCGGACGATCAGACAAACAGATCAGACAATCAGGCTGATTATCAGGCTGATTATCAGACGATCAGACTGATTTCAGATCTGATTGACAACCTTGGACTTATCATCTCGATGACATGTACAGTCATAGTCGACCATACCGACGACTGTCTGTCATTATAATATATGACATGACTCGACATGACATGACATGACATGGTATGACATGTCTGACAGGTATGACACGTATGACATGTATGACATGTATGACACATGTGTCATCGGTCATAACCCTGACAGTTACCGAACACCGTTTTGTCTCCATAGACTATTTATTTTATTCTCGGAGTCATCAATATATAAACTCGGCAGCATCATTAATCTCTACGGTATATATCGCAATGAAAGAAAGAAAAAGTACAGACAACCGCAGGATTACAATATGACAGTGAATCCTTATTCAGTTAGTTCAACGGCATGCTATTATTAGACATATGAATGTGGGGTGCTGGAGTACTATTTTTTTAGAAGGTGCATCGACCTATCGGGAGGGTTTTCTATATATCCATACATACATGTGGGAAATGTACGACATCCCTAAGTAACATAGGCTTTGCCACGTGTACATCTAGTTATGTGAAAAACCCTCCCGATAGATCGATCGGTCTCCTCAAAACTAACTACTTTAGTATAAAATTTACAAGGTTATTATAAATACATACGGTATTACGCTCGAGATTCTTCTGAGATGCCAATCGCGCGGCTCTGCTGTATTCATTGAAGCTAGTAGCTTTTCTGAGCGGTAAAGATTAAAAGTTTAAATTACCATATGACATGGATCAGCATGTCATTCGCGATCGTGATAAATTGAATATGATGCAAAATTAAGATCTGTCGACTATCTATCATCTCGTATAAAACAGTGTTCATTACACATGAATTGCGTTGTATACCGCACTACAAGCTGGGCATAATCGGGAGTCCAGAGGCATACTGTGTCGTAGGAAATATGTACCTTGTCAGAAAGTGAGTGATGAATGGTATAATGTGGTCGCAGTTCCACCTGAACAATTATAGATGGCTTTGCCGTGTGCGAATCTGTGCATTGTTGTGTATGCATTGGCTGTAGCTTATTCGCGTGTCCGCCTCAAGGAGGAAGCACATTTTGACACCAAGATGCTGAGCGAGGCCATGGCGGGGGGAGAGGGGTTCAATGGTGCGTCAGGGCGTGTGGCACCGGATGTTTGTACCACCAAATCCAGGCCGGGCCAGATTCTATGCTTTTCACACTGTGAGTTGCTTGCACCTCCCAAAGCGTTGCCCCTTCCCTGTCCAAACATGGTATTGATTCGTCCCAGATAGCGGTGATCTCAGGGAACTGTCTCAGCCCCACCGAGCTGCATTTTGCTTCGTGATTCCATGTGGCCTTGGAAGCTTTCGAAGGATCTTTGGGAAACGTATGGGCGTGTATGAGAGCTATAGGATTTATTCAGGATCGTCCGGGGGGCTTAAAGGGGGATCTAGGCTGTCATCATTGGACAGATAGGGGGAGGGTTAGAAGGGGGGCTTATTGAAATTACGCGAATTGTGCCTTCTCCGGATCATTAAACCTGGTGGCAGTAGTAACATAGCGTCAAGATCACATGTTTGGGAAATGACTGCTTGTTAATTTATCGGGAGCGATGACTGGTTGTGCGGATCACTCATTGCATAAGTCATCATCTGTGAACCTTGCCACTTCTCAGTTCCGCCAAATTGTGCACAGAAATCTGTAGTGCTGTCTGATTTCGTAGAGTTTCGATTTTGAACATGCCATATTTACAATGGCCCTACGTCACCACTTGTGCTGCCCAACATCTCAGGTACTGTTAATTTGCGAGCCCTCGGTGATAGTAGAGCTAATTAAGTCGTCATGAATTGCAGTGGAATAGCTTATATTCCCCAAGGGTCAGTGTTTGATTGGCTGACAATCAATTTTCACAGTTTCTCAGGGGTCCCTCACTTCCAAAAAGCCACGTGTGCGGACGAAGCTTACCTTGGATATATTGCCCATGCACTGGTGGGGTGAACCCTGCAAGAGGATATTAGCTCCCTTTTATATATGATGTGAATAGCTCATTATCAGCTGCTGAGAGTTTTACTACCCCAGCGCTCACTCTGTCTGCGATTCGGTGCCGCAGGACAAGGCTGGATGGACTGCTGAATACAGAAACCTTAAAGAGGAATTAACATCAGCCTTGAAAGCCAATCATGAGCTGTAGCATTTCATGGCCTCTGCACCATTCCCAGGCTGAGTGCTCAATTCCACCAAAAGTGCGTCACAATAAAGTAACGATGGACATCTCCTTATATGGTAATAAATGGAATTCAGTTGACTCAAATCATCCTTTCACTAAGCTTCCGTCAACAACAATGTGGTTTTCTTGCCCGGCTACGCTTGTGAAGACCCACTTGCACACTATATTATATTGGGCGCAGCCTTGGTAATACATAACGTATGATATACCGCATCCATGCATCTATCAGCCTGAAACTGCGCGGAGTGACAAAAAGGGGTCTTGTTCTTTGGAAAGTGGCTGTAACATACACCAACCTATGGATATCAATAGAGTTCTGAATCCAACATCCAACAGCGGCACAACATAACAACAGCCTACATCAACTGATAGCGACAGCTAAATAGGCTATTGCTATGCCCGGCAACTGGCGTCACAGGCTTATCAAAACCAGCGCATATGACATGAATCGAGTTTCCTTGGAGAAAGTGACTAGGCTTGCATCTTCATAAGCTCACATGCCTTTCTCCGTCAGAAAGGACTCAAATTCAGCCACACTCATTCCTTCTTGGATACACTGCAAAACATTTCCCACACCAGTCAAATTCTCCATGTCATACCAAGTGCAACATTAACTCTCCGAAACTTGGGTCACATTAGCCTCTTAAATAACTCTATTTCTTACCAGGAAAAAAAACCACAAGCAGCACACGTGTCCTCACTACTGACACAGACAGCACAAGTATCCTCACTACCGACACAGACAGCACACGTGTCCTCACTACTGACTACTATGACAGCACAAGTATCCCCTCACTCACTGGATACAGACAACACACATATCCTCTCTACCCACACAGACAGCACACATATCCTCACTACCCACAGAGAAAGCACACATATCCTCACTACTGAC
>LGRX02005705.1:0-14630 GCA_001247695.2 Cymbomonas tetramitiformis
TATACTGAAATCGGCGCACATATGTGCACTGCGCACCTACACTACAACATATATATATATATATACACACACGCACGCATAATTATCTGCACCAACTTTCTTTTTTTGAATAATTTCCTGGTGTGCTGCCGTGTTGTGTTTGGGATTTTGCTGACCTCTGAAGCGGTGAACAACGGCGGACCTGAGCCCCCCTTGAAATGTTTATGCATGACAGAAATGGAAGGCATGCACAGATCAGATCCCAGCATGAAGGACGCAATGTGCTACGCTGCATACAACGCGGAGGAAGGATGGGCACCGTCGACCAGCTTCAACATATCTGGAAAATATAATGTGAGCAATAATGAAAATCTCAACTTCATGCTGACAGGAAATGATGCGGAAAACAAGGAGTGGCTGTTCACCAATGGGAGTTTGCAGTACCGCGAAAATGATGATCAACGTGCACTATCAACCAACGCTTTGGTAAGGTACGACGGAGTGGACAAGGCTGAAATTGAAGGTGCAGCCTCCTTGGACAATAATGGTGGCGACATAATGATGACGTTACAAATCGGTGAGGATGAAATGTTGCACTTTTCTGGCGAAATAAGAAATGAAGAAGACAGTGATAACGACTGCGAGGAGGCAATGATCGCAACAAATCTGCGCTATGACAACGAGCAGGTGCTCGACATGAGTGGTAATGTCACGTGGCGCGACAGCGGCAAAGAGGCCGCCATGACGGTGACGGTGGACGGCAGCAGCAGCACGGAGGAGTGGCTGCATGTGAGCGGTGCCGTGAGTGCCGACAGCCAGGGTGACGAGCACAGCCTCACCACGCACGCGCTGGTGCGGTACGACGGCTCAGAGAAGGTGGACATGCAGGCCACCGGCAGCTACGACGGCGCGGGGGCGAGCGTGAACACCACGCTGAGCCTCGACGGCGAGGACTCCGTGCGCTTCGCAGGGCACGTGAGGAGCGCGGATGTTGCCTCGCCACCTCCACCGACTCAGTCACCTGATGACGACATTGAGAGGCGGCGCAGGAGGGCGCTGCTGGAGTTTCTGGAGGATGACACCGAGGTGGAGATGGCGGCGTTCCTGGTGTACGACAACGAGCAGGTGTTCGACATGAGTGGTAACGTCACGTGGCGCGACAGCGGCAAGGAGGCCGCCATGACGGTGACGGTGGACGGCAGCAGCAGCACGGAGGAGTGGCTGCATGTGAGCGGTGCTGTGAGTGCCGACAGCCAGGGTGACGAGCACAGCCTCACCACGCACGCGCTGGTGCGGTACGACGGCTCAGAGAAGGTGGACATGCAGGCCACCGGCAGCTACGACGGCGCGGGGGCGAGCGTGAACACCACGCTGAGCCTCGACGGCGAGGACTCCGTGCGCTTCGCAGGGCACGTGAGGAGCGCGGATGTTGCCTCGCCACCTCCACCGGGTCAGTCACCTGATGACGACATTGAGAGGCGGCGCAGGAGGGCGCTGCTGGAGTTTCTGGACGATGACACCGAGGTGGAGATGGCGGCGTTCCTGGTGTACGACAACGAGCAGGTGTTCGACATGAGTGGTAATGTCACGTGGCGCGACAGCGGCAAGGAGGCCGCCATGACGGTGACGGTGGACGGCAGCAGCAGCACGGAGGAGTGGCTGCATGTGAGCGGTGCTGTGAGTGCCGACAGCCAGGGTGACGAGCACAGCCTCACCACGCACGCGCTGGTGCGGTACGACGGCTCAGAGAAGGTGGACATGCAGGCCACCGGCAGCTACGACGGCGCGGGGGCGAGCGTGAACACCACGCTGAGCCTCGACGGCGAGGACTCCGTGCGCTTCGCAGGGCACGTGAGGAGCGCGGATGTTGCCTCGCCACCTCCACCGGGTCAGTCACCTGATGACGACATTGAGAGGCGGCGCAGGAGGGCGCTGCTGGAGTTTCTGGACGATGACACCGAGGTGGAGATGGCGGCGTACCTGGTGTACGACAACGAGCAGGTGTTCGACATGAGTGGTAATGTCACGTGGCGCGACAGCGGCAAGGAGGCCGCCATGACGGTGACGGTGGACGGCAGCAGCAGCACGGAGGAGTGGCTGCATGTGAGCGGTGCCGTGAGTGCCGACAGCCAGGGTGACGAGCACAGCCTCACCACGCACGCGCTGGTGCGGTACGACGGCGCAGAGAAGGTGGACATGCAGGCCACCGGCAGCTACGACGGCGCGGGGGCGAGCGTGAACACCACGCTGAGCCTCGACGGCGAGGACTCCGTGCGCTTCGCAGCGCACGTGAGGAGCGCGGATGTTGCCTCGCCACCTCCACCGGGTCAGTCACCTGATGACGACATGGAGAGGCGGCGCAGGAGGGCGCTGCTGGAGTTTCTGGACGATGACACCGAGGTGGAGATGGCGGCGTACCTGGTGTACGACAACGAGCAGGTGTTCGACATGACCGGCAACGTCACGTGGCGCGACAGCGGCAAGGAGGCCGCCATGACGGTGACGGTGGACGGCAGCAGCAGCACGGAGGAGTGGCTGCATGTGAGCGGTGCCGTGAGTGCCGACAGCCAGGGTGACGAGCACAGCCTCACCACGCACGCGCTGGTGCGGTACGACGGCTCAGAGAAGGTGGACATGCAGGCCACCGGCAGCTACGACGGCGCGGGGGCGAGCGTGAACATCACGCTGAGCCTCGACGGCGAGGACTCCGTGCGCTTCGCAGGGCACGTGAGGAGCGCGGATGTTGCCTCGCCACCTCCACCGACTCAGTCACCTGATGACGACATTGAGAGGCGGCGCAGGAGGGCGCTGCTGGAGTTTCTGGAGGATGACACCGAGGTGGAGATGGCGGCGTTCCTGGTGTACGACAACGAGCAGGTGTTCGACATGACCGGCAACGTCACGTGGCGCGACAGCGGCAAGGAGGCCGCCATGACGGTGACGGTGGACGGCAGCAGCAGCACGGAGGAGTGGCTGCATGTGAGCGGTGCCGTGAGTGCCGACAGCCAGGGTGACGAGCACAGCCTCACCACGCACGCGCTGGTGCGGTACGACGGCTCAGAGAAGGTGGACATGCAGGCCACCGGCAGCTACGACGGCGCGGGGGCGAGCGTGAACACCACGCTGAGCCTCGACGGCGAGGACTCCGTGCGCTTCGCAGGGCACGTGAGGAGCGCGGATGTTGCCTCGCCACCTCCACCGGGTCAGTCACCTGATGACGACATTGAGAGGCGGCGCAGGAGGGCGCTGCTGGAGTTTCTGGAGGATGACACCGAGGTGGAGATGGCGGCGTACCTGGTGTACGACACCGAGCAGGTGTTCGACATGACCGGCAACGTCACGTGGCGCGACAGCGGCAAGGAGGCCGCCATGACGGTGACGGTGGACGGCAGCAGCAGCACGGAGGAGTGGCTGCATGTGAGCGGTGCCGTGAGTGCCGACAGCCAGGGTGACGAGCACAGCCTCACCACGCACGCGCTGGTGCGGTACGACGGCTCAGAGAAGGTGGACATGCAGGCCACCGGCAGCTACGACGGCGCGGGGGCGAGCGTGAACACCACGCTGAGCCTCGACGGCGAGGACTCCGTGCGCTTCGCAGGGCACGTGAGGAGCGCGGATGTTGCCTCGCCACCTCCACCGGGTCAGTCACCTGATGACGACATTGAGAGGCGGCGCAGGAGGGCGCTGCTGGAGTTTCTGGACGATGACATCGAGGTGGAGATGGCGGCGTTCCTGGTGTACGACAACGAGCAGGTGTTCGACATGAGTGGTAATGTCACGTGGCGCGACAGCGGCAAGGAGGCCGCCATGACGGTGACGGTGGACGGCAGCAGCAGCACGGAGGAGTGGCTGCATGTGAGCGGTGCTGTGAGTGCCGACAGCCAGGGTGACGAGCACAGCCTCACCACGCACGCGCTGGTGCGGTACGACGGCTCAGAGAAGGTGGAAATGCAGGCCACCGGCAGCTACGACGGCGCGGGGGCGAGCGTGAACACCACGCTGAGCCTCGACGGCGAGGACTCCGTGCGCTTCGCAGCGCACGTGAGGAGCGCGGATGTTGCCTCGCCACCTCCACCGGGTCAGTCACCTGATGACGACATTGAGAGGCGGCGCAGGAGGGCGCTGCTGGAGTTTCTGGACGATGACACCGAGGTGGAGATGGCGGCGTACCTGGTGTACGACACCGAGCAGGTGTTCGACATGAGTGGTAATCTCACGTGGCGCGACAGCGGCAAGGAGGCCGCCATGACGGTGACGGTGGACGGCAGCAGCAGCACGGAGGAGTGGCTGCATGTGAGCGGTGCCGTGAGTGCCGACAGCCAGGGTGACGAGCACAGCCTCACCACGCACGCGCTGGTGCGGTACGACGGCGCAGAGAAGGTGGACATGCAGGCCACCGGCAGCTACGACGGCGCGGGGGCGAGCGTGAACACCACGCTGAGCCTCGACGGCGAGGACTCCGTGCGCTTCGCAGGGCACGTGAGGAGCGCGGATGTTGCCTCGCCACCTCCACCGACTCAGTCACCTGATGACGACATTGAGAGGCGGCGCAGGAGGGCGCTGCTGGAGTTTCTGGACGATGACACCGAGGTGGAGATGGCGGCGTTCCTGGTGTACGACAACGAGCAGGTGTTCGACATGACCGGCAACGTCACGTGGCGCGACAGCGGCAAGGAGGCCGCCATGACGGTGGCGGTGGACGGCAGCAGCAGCACGGAGGAGTGGCTGCATGTGAGCGGTGCCGTGAGTGCCGACAGCCAGGGTGACGAGCACAGCCTCACCACGCACGCGCTGGTGCGGTACGACGGCTCAGAGAAGGTGGACATGCAGGCCACCGGCAGCTACGACGGCGCGGGGGCGAGCGTGAATACCACGCTGAGCCTCGACGGCGAGGACTCCGTGCGCTTCGCAGGGCACGTGAGGAGCGCGGATGTTGCCTCGCCACCTCCACCGGGTCAGTCACCTGATGACGACATTGAGAGGCGCAGGAGGGCGCTGCTGGAGTTTCTGGACGATGACACCGAGGTGGAGATGGCGGCGTACCTGGTGTACGACACCGAGCAGGTGTTCGACATGACCGGCAACATCACGTGGCGCGACAGCGGCAAGGAGGCCGCCATGACGGTGACGGTGGACGGCAGCAGCAGCACGGAGGAGTGGCTGCATGTGAGCGGTGCCGTGAGTGCCGACAGCCAGGGTGACGAGCACAGCCTCACCACGCACGCGCTGGTGCGGTACGACGGCTCAGAGAAGGTGGACATGCAGGCCACCGGCAGCTACGACGGCGCGGGGGCGAGCGTGAACATCACGCTGAGCCTCGACGGCGAGGACTCCGTGCGCTTCGCAGGGCACGTGAGGAGCGCGGATGTTGCCTCGCCACCTCCACCGACTCAGTCACCTGATGACGACATTGAGAGGCGGCGCAGGAGGGCGCTGCTGGAGTTTCTGGAGGATGACACCGAGGTGGAGATGGCGGCGTTCCTGGTGTACGACAACGAGCAGGTGTTCGACATGAGTGGTAATGTCACGTGGCGCGACAGCGGCAAGGAGGCCGCCATGACGGTGACGGTGGACGGCAGCAGCAGCACGGAGGAGTGGCTGCATGTGAGCGGTGCTGTGAGTGCCGACAGCCAGGGTGACGAGCACAGCCTCACCACGCACGCGCTGGTGCGGTACGACGGCTCAGAGAAGGTGGACATGCAGGCCACCGGCAGCTACGACGGCGCGGGGGCGAGCGTGAATACCACGCTGAGCCTCGACGGCGAGGACTCCGTGCGCTTCGCAGGGCACGTGAGGAGCGCGGATGTTGCCTCGCCACCTCCACCGGGTCAGTCACCTGATGACGACATTGAGAGGCGCAGGAGGGCGCTGCTGGAGTTTCTGGACGATGACACCGAGGTGGAGATGGCGGCGTACCTGGTGTACGACACCGAGCAGGTGTTCGACATGACCGGCAACATCACGTGGCGCGACAGCGGCAAGGAGGCCGCCATGACGGTGACGGTGGACGGCAGCAGCAGCACGGAGGAGTGGCTGCATGTGAGCGGTGCCGTGAGTGCCGACAGCCAGGGTGACGAGCACAGCCTCACCACGCACGCGCTGGTGCGGTACGACGGCGCAGAGAAGGTGGACATGCAGGCCACCGGCAGCTACGACGGCGCGGGGGCGAGCGTGAACACCACGCTGAGCCTCGACGGCGAGGACTCCGTGCGCTTCGCAGGGCACGTGAGGAGCGCGGATGTTGCCTCGCCACCTCCACCGGGTCAGTCACCTGATGACGACATTGAGAGGCGCAGGAGGGCGCTGCTGGAGTTTCTGGACGATGACACCGAGGTGGAGATGGCGGCGTTCCTGGTGTACGACAACGAGCAGGTGTTCGACATGAGTGGTAACGTCACGTGGCGCGACAGCGGCAAGGAGGCTGCCATGACGGTGGCGGTGGACGGCAGCAGCAGCACGGAGGAGTGGCTGCATGTGAGCGGTGCTGTGATTGCCGACAGCCAGGGTGACGAGCACAGCCTCACCACGCACGCGCTGGTGCGGTACGACGGCTCAGAGAAGGTGGACATGCAGGCCACCGGCAGCTACGACGGCGCGGGGGCGAGCGTGAATACCACGCTGAGCCTCGACGGCGAGGACTCCGTGCGCTTCGCAGGGCACGTGAGGAGCGCGGATGTTGCCTCGCCACCTCCACCGGGTCAGTCACCTGATGACGACATTGAGAGGCGCAGGAGGGCGCTGCTGGAGTTTCTGGACGATGACACCGAGGTGGAGATGGCGGCGTACCTGGTGTACGACACCGAGCAGGTGTTCGACATGACCGGCAACATCACGTGGCGCGACAGCGGCAAGGAGGCCGCCATGACGGTGACGGTGGACGGCAGCAGCAGCACGGAGGAGTGGCTGCATGTGAGCGGTGCCGTGAGTGCCGACAGCCAGGGTGACGAGCACAGCCTCACCACGCACGCACTGGTGCGGTACGACGGCGCAGAGAAGGTGGACATGCAGGCCACCGGCAGCTACGACGGCTCTGTTGTGGTCATCGCGGGTCCACCTGTTCTAACATCAACATACGGCTCTTGCGTCGTGTACACATCGGGCCAAACGTCCTGTATGCGCAGTCCGAGCCACCCGTCCAATTACAATAACAATGAGAACTGCTATGTCACCGTAACAGGAAGTGGCACACTGACCACTGTTGCCTTCAACACGGAGAGCACCTACGACTTCTTTTACATCGACGATTCTGCATATCACGGCACCAGTGGACCGTCTGATGTGCAAGTGATCGACGGCACGGTATTGAGGTTCACATCTGACGGCTCAGTGACAAGTACTGGGTTCGAGGTGTGCGTCACCAACGACGACGCAGGAGGTGACAGTAGTACGGGAGGTGACAAAGCGGCGATTGCAACCATGATTTTGCGCTATGACAACGAGCAGGTGTTCGACATGAGTGGTAACGTCACGTGGCGCGACAGCGGCAAGGAGACCGCCATGACGGTGACGGTGGACGGCAGCAGCAGCACGGAGGAGTGGCTGCATGTGAGCGGTGCTGTGAGTGCCGACAGCCAGGGTGACGAGCACAGCCTCACCACGCACGCGCTGGTGCGGTACGACGGCTCAGAGAAGGTGGACATGCAGGCCACCGGCAGCTACGACGGTGCGGGGGCGAGCGTGAACACCACGCTGAGCCTCGACGGCGAGGACTCCGTGCGCTTCGCAGGGCACGTGAGGAGCGCGGATGTTGCCTCGCCACCCCCACCGGCTCCTCTGCCACCTCCACCGTCATCACCCCCGCCTTTACCGTGTCCACCACCGTCACCTTCACCGCCTCCACCACCGTGTCCACCACCCTCACTACCTTCACCGCCACCACCACCGTGTCCACCACCCTCGCCACCTTCACCGTCACCCGTACCGCCATCGCCCCCGCCTGCTTATGACGACATTGAGAGGCGGCGACAACGCAGGAGGGCGCTGCTGGAGTTTCTGGAGGATGACACCGAGGTGGAGATGGCGGCGTTCCTGGTGTACGACAACGAGCAGGTGTTCGACATGAGTGGTAATGTCACGTGGCGTGACAGCGGCAAGGAGGCCGCCATGACGGTGACGGTGGACGGCAGCAGCAGCACGGAGGAGTGGCTGCATGTGAGCGGCGCTGTGAGTGCCGACAGCCAGGGTGACGAGCACAGCCTCACCACGCGCGCGCTGGTGCGGTACGACGGCGCAGAGAAGGTGGACATGCAGGCCACCGGCAGCTACGACGGCTCTGTCGTGGTCATCGCGGGTCCACCTGTTCTAACATCAGCTTACGGCTCTTGTGTCGTGTACACATCTGGCCAAACGTCCTGTATGCGCAGTCCGAGCCACCCGTCCAATTACAATAACAATGAGAACTGCTATGTCACCGTAACAGGAAGTGGCACACTGACCACTGTTGCCTTCAACACGGAGAGCACCTACGACTTCTTTTACATCGACGATTCTGCATATCACGGCACCAGTGGACCGTCTGATGTGCAAGTGATCGACGGCACGGTATTGAGGTTCACATCTGACGGCTCGGTGACAAGTACTGGGTTCGAGGTGTGCGTCACCAACGACGACGCAGGAGGTGACAGTAGTACGGGAGGTGACCAAGCAGCAATTGCAACCATGATTTTGCGCTATGACAACGAGCAGGTGTTCGACATGACCGGCAACGTCACGTGGCGCGACAGCGGCAAGGAGGCCGCCATTGCGGTGACGGTGGACGGCAGCAGCAGCACGGAGGAGTGGCTGCATGTGAGCGGTGCCGTGAGTGCCGACAGCCAGGGTGACGAGCACAGCCTCACCACGCACGCGCTGGTGCGGTACGACGGCGCAGAGAAGGTGGACATGCAGGCCACCGGCAGCTACGACGGCGCGGGGGCGAGCGTAAACACCACGCTGAGCCTCGACGGCGAGGACTCCGTGCGCTTCGCAGGGCACGTGAGGAGCGCGGATGTTGCCTCGGCACCTCCACCGGCTCCCCTGCCACCTCCACCGTCACCCCCACCGCCATCGCCTCCGCCTGTTGACGACATTGAGAGGCGGCGCAGGAGGACGCTGCTGCTGGAGTTTCTGGAGGATGACACAGAGGTGGAGATGGCAGCGTTCCTGGTGTACGACAACGAGCAGGTGTTCGACATGAGTGGTAACGTCACGTGGCGCGACAGCGGCAAGGAGGCCGCCATGACGGTGACGGTGGACGGCAGCAGCAGCACGGAGGAGTGGCTGCATGTGAGCGGCGCTGTGAGTGCCGACAGCCAGGGTGACGAGCACAGCCTCACCACGCGCGCGCTGGTGCGGTACGACGGCGCAGAGAAGGTGGACATGCAGGCCACCGGCAGCTACGACGGCTCTGTCGTGGTCATCGCGGGTCCACCTGTTCTAACATCAGCTTACGGCTCTTGTGTCGTGTACACATCTGGCCAAACGTCCTGTATGCGCAGTCCGAGCCACCCGTCCAATTACAATAACAATGAGAACTGCTATGTCACCGTAACAGGAAGTGGCACACTGACCACTGTTGCCTTCAACACGGAGAGCACCTACGACTTCTTTTACATCGACGATTCTGCATATCACGGCACCAGTGGACCGTCTGATGTGCAAGTGATCGACGGCACGGTATTGAGGTTCACATCTGACGGCTCGGTGACAAGTACTGGGTTCGAGGTGTGCGTCACCAACGACGACGCAGGAGGTGACAGTAGTACGGGAGGTGACCAAGCAGCAATTGCAACCATGATTTTGCGCTATGACAACGAGCAGGTGTTCGACATGACCGGCAACGTCACGTGGCGCGACAGCGGCAAGGAGGCCGCCATTGCGGTGACGGTGGACGGCAGCAGCAGCACGGAGGAGTGGCTGCATGTGAGCGGTGCCGTGAGTGCCGACAGCCAGGGTGACGAGCACAGCCTCACCACGCACGCGCTGGTGCGGTACGACGGCTCAGAGAAGGTAGACATGCAGGCCACCGGCAGCTACGACGGCGCGGGGGCGAGCGTGAACACCACGCTGAGCCTCGACGGCGAGGACTCCGTGCACTTCGCAGGGCACGTGCAGAGCAAGGAAGATGATAGTTCGGAGGATGACACCGAGGTGGAGATGGCGGCGTTCCTGGTGTACAATAACGATCAGGTGTTCAACATGACCGGCAACGTAACGTGGCGTGACAGCGGCAAGGAGGCCGCCATGACGTTGACGGTGGACGGCAGCAGCAGCACGGAGGAGTGGCTGCATGTGAGCGGTGATGTGAGTGCCGACAGCCAGGGTGACGAGCACAGCCTCACCACGCACGCGCTGGTGCGGTACGACGGCTCAGAGAAGGTGGACATGCAGGCCACCGGCAGCTACGACGGCGCGGGGGCGAGCGTGAACACCACGCTGAGCCTCGACGGCGAGGACTCCGTGCACTTCACAGGGCACGTGCAGAGCAAGGAAGATGATAGTTCGGAGGATGACACCGAGGTGGAGATGGCGGCGTTCCTGGTGTACAATAACGAGCAGGTGTTCGACATGATCGGCAACGTAACGTGGCGTGACAGCGGCAAGGAGGCCGCCATGACGTTGACGGTGGACGGCAGCAGCAGCACGGAGGAGTGGCTGCATGTGAGCGGTGATTTGAGTGCCGACATCCAGGGTGACGAGCACAGCCTCACCACGCACATTCTGGTGCGGTACGACGGCGCAGAGAGGGTGGACATGCAGTCCACCGGCAGCTACGACGACGCAAAAGTGGGCATAAACACCACGATGATCCTCGACGGCGAGAACTCCGTGCACTTCGCAGGGCACGTGCAGAGCATGGAAGATGATAGTTTAGAGGGTGACACCGAGGTGGAGATGGCGGCGTTCCTGGTGTACGACAACGAGCAGGTGTTCGATATGACCGGCAACATCACTTGGCGCGACAGCGGCAAGGAGGCCACCATGACGGTGACGGTGGACGGCAGCAGCAGCACGGAGGAGTGGCTGCATGTGAGTGGTACCGTGAGTGCCGACAGCCAGGGTGACGAGCACAGCCTCACCACGCACGTGCTGGTGCGGTACGACGGCGCAGAGAAGGTGGACATGCAGGCCACCGGCAGCTACGACAACTCTGTCGTGGTCAGCGCAGATCCACCTGTTCTAACATCAGCTTACGGCTCTTGCGTCGTGTACACATCTGGCCAAACGTCTTGTATGCGCAGTCCGAGCCACCCGTCCAATTACAATAACAATGAGAACTGCTATGTCACCGTAACAGGAAGTGGCACACTGACCACTGTTGCCTTCAACACGGAGAGCACCTACGACTTCTTTTACATCGACGATTCTGCATATCACGGCACCAGTGGACCGTCTGATGTGCAAGTGATCGACGGCACGGTATTGAGGTTCACATCTGACGGCTCGGTGACAAGTACTGGGTTCGAGGTGTGCGTCACCAACGACGACGCAGGAGGTGACAGTAGCACGGGAGGTGACCAAGCAGCAATTGCAACCATGATTTTGCGCTATGACAACGAGCAGGTGTTCGACATGACCGGCAACGTCACGTGGCGCGACAGCGGCAAGGAGGCCGCCATGGCGGTGACAGTGGACGGCAGCAGCAGCACGGAGGAGTGGCTGCATGTGAGCGGTGCCGTGAGTGCCGACAGCCAGGGTGACGAGCACAGCCTCACCACGCACGCGCTGGTGCGGTACGACGGCGCAGAGAAGGTGGACATGCAGGCCACCGGCAGCTACGACGGCGCGGGGGCGAGCGTGAACACCACGCTGAGCCTCGACGGCGAGGACTCCGTGCGCTTTGCAGGGCACGTGAGGAGCGCGGATGTTGCCTCGCCACCTCCACCGGCTCCTCCGCCACCTCCACCGTCACCCCCTCCACCCTCACCTCCCCCACCTCCCCTCCCCTTCACCTCCTCTCCCCTCCTCCGCTCTCACCTCCATATCATCCCTGACCGCGACGCTCCCACTGCAGGTGACTACATCATCGAGGCGGCGTAGGGGCGCTGTGCTGGAGTTTCTGGGATCGATGACACCGGAGGTAGATGGCAGCGTTCCTGGTGTACACAACGAGCAGAGTTCAAGAGCGAGTGGTAATGTCACGGCGCCACAGCAAGGCGGTGAGGTAGCCATGAATATGACGGCAGCAGCAGCACGGAGGAGGGGCTGCATGTGAGCGGTGCCGTGAGTGCCGACAGCCAGGGTGACGAGCACAGCCTCACCACGCACGCGCTGGTGCGGTACGACGGCTCAGAGAAGGTGGACATGCAGGCCACCGGCAGCTACGACGGCGCGGGGGCGAGCGTGAACACCACGCTGAGCCTCGACGGCGAGGACTCCGTGCGCTTCGCAGGGCACGTGAGGAGCGCGGATGTTGCCTCGCCACCTCCACCGACTCAGTCACCTGACGACGACATTGAGAGGCGCAGGAGGGCGCTGCTGGAGTTTCTGGACGATGACACCGAGGTGGAGATGGCGGCGTTCCTGGTGTACGACAACGAGCAGGTGTTCGACATGACCAGCAACGTCACGTGGCGCGACAGCGGCAAGGAGGCCGCCATGACGGTGACGGTGGACGGCAGCAGCAGCACGGAAGAGTGGCTGCATGTGAGCGGTGCCGTGAGTGCCGACAGCCAGGGTGACGAGCACAGCCTCACCACGCACGCGCTGGTGCGGTACGACGGCGCAGAGAAGGTGGACATGCAGGCCACCGGCAGCTACGACGGCACGGGGGCGAGCGTAAACACCACGCTGAGCCTCGACGGCGAGGACTCCGTGCGCTTCGCAGGGCACGTGAGGAGCGCGGATGTTGCCTCGCCGCCTCCACCGGCTCCCTTGCAACCCCCACCGTCACCCCCACCGCCATCGCCCCCGCCTGCTTATGACAACGATTTTGAGAGGCGCAGGAGGACGCTGCTGGAATTCCTGGAGGATGACACCGAGGTGGAGATGGCGGCGTTCCTGGTGTACGACAACGAGCAGGTGTTCGACATGAGTGGTAATGTCACGTGGCGCGACAGCGGCAAGGAGGCCGCCATGACGGTGACGGTGGACGGCAGCAGCAGCACGGAGGAGTGGCTGCATGTGAGCGGTGCCGTGAGTGCCGACAGCCAGGGTGACGAGCACAGCCTCACCACGCACGCACTGGTGCGGTACGACGGCGCAGAGAAGGTGGACATGCAGGCCACCGGCAGCTACGACGGCTCTGTTGTGGTCATCGCGGGTCCACCTGTTCTAACATCAACATACGGCTCTTGCGTCGTGTACACATCGGGCCAAACGTCCTGTATGCGCAGTCCGAGCCACCCGTCCAATTACAATAACAATGAGAACTGCTATGTCACCGTAACAGGAAGTGGCACACTGACCACTGTTGCCTTCAACACGGAGAGCACCTACGACTTCTTTTACATCGACGATTCTGCATATCACGGCACCAGTGGACCGTCTGATGTGCAAGTGATCGACGGCACGGTATTGAGGTTCACATCTGACGGCTCAGTGACAAGTACTGGGTTCGAGGTGTGCGTCACCAACGACGACGCAGGAGGTGACAGTAGTACGGGAGGTGACAAAGCGGCGATTGCAACCATGATTTTGCGCTATGACAACGAGCAGGTGTTCGACATGAGTGGTAACGTCACGTGGCGCGACAGCGGCAAGGAGACCGCCATGACGGTGACGGTGGACGGCAGCAGCAGCACGGAGGAGTGGCTGCATGTGAGCGGTGCTGTGAGTGCCGACAGCCAGGGTGACGAGCACAGCCTCACCACGCACGCGCTGGTGCGGTACGACGGCTCAGAGAAGGTGGACATGCAGGCCACCGGCAGCTACGACGGTGCGGGGGCGAGCGTGAACACCACGCTGAGCCTCGACGGCGAGGACTCCGTGCGCTTCGCAGGGCACGTGAGGAGCGCGGATGTTGCCTCGCCACCCCCACCGGCTCCTCTGCCACCTCCACCGTCATCACCCCCGCCTTTACCGTGTCCACCACCGTCACCTTCACCGCCTCCACCACCGTGTCCACCACCCTCACTACCTTCACCGCCACCACCACCGTGTCCACCACCCTCGCCACCTTCACCGTCACCCGTACCGCCATCGCCCCCGCCTGCTTATGACGACATTGAGAGGCGGCGACAACGCAGGAGGGCGCTGCTGGAGTTTCTGGAGGATGACACCGAGGTGGAGATGGCGGCGTTCCTGGTGTACGACAACGAGCAGGTGTTCGACATGAGTGGTAATGTCACGTGGCGTGACAGCGGCAAGGAGGCCGCCATGACGGTGACGGTGGACGGCAGCAGCAGCACGGAGGAGTGGCTGCATGTGAGCGGCGCTGTGAGTGCCGACAGCCAGGGTGACGAGCACAGCCTCACCACGCGCGCGCTGGTGCGGTACGACGGCGCAGAGAAGGTGGACATGCAGGCCACCGGCAGCTACGACGGCGCGGGGGCGAGCGTGAACACCACGCTGAGCCTCGACGGCGAGGACTCCGTGCGCTTCGCAGGGCACGTGAGGAGCGCGGATGTTGCCTCGCCACCTCCACCGACTCAGTCACCTGACGACGACATTGAGAGGCGGCGTAGGGCGCTGCTGGAGTTTCTGGAGGATGACACCGAGGTGGAGATGGCGGC